>BJBW01010512.1:0-20289 GCA_004320125.1 Scolopax mira | reverse complement strand
CAAGTTGGGCCAGGGGAGGTTCAGGTTAGATATTAGGAAATATTTCTTTCCTGAAAGGGTTGTCAGGCATTGGAATGGGCTGCCCAGGGAGGTGGTTGAGGCACCATCCCTGGAGGTATTCAAGAGATGAGTTGACGTGGTGCTCGGGGATATGGATTAGTGTTGGGTTGGTGTTGTTTTGTGTGTGGTGTATGGTTTGTGTGGGTTTTTTTTTGTTCATTTGTGTTGGGTTTTGTTTTGTTTTTTTTTTCATTGGTTGGACTAGATGATTTTAAAACGTCCCTTCCAACCTAGGTGATTCTGTGATTCTTCCCAGACAGATCCCTTTGTCTGACCATTACAAGCTCATTCCTCCTTTTTATTATCCATTTTCTCCACACTCCCTGCACCTGCCACAGTCTTTCTGCTACACCAATGCTTCTCATCCAGCACTGCAATTTATTCTCCTCCCAAAAGAGTCTGCATGCCTTGCAAACATTACGCTGCTCACAGGAATATTCTTTTGCAGTCATCACAATATGAATAGACCAGGGATTTCCATTAAATACTCCACCTCAAAATATCAGCAGACTCTTCTACCTTCAAAACAGGAGAGCTTGTGACTTCTTTGCCCAGGCCTAGAACCTTGGTTTTCAATGCCCTGCTCATGTTGAAACCTTTCTGCCGTAAGAGTTCAGCTGAAGGAACTTAAATGATTTACAAATGAACCTCCCAAAAAAAAGGTGTGGACCAGGGAATTGCTAGTGAGGTCCACACCAGGTACTTTCTAGTATTAGCTAATATTAGCTGAGACCATAATGTGCACATAGGAGGACTGATTTGGTTTCCACCATGGAAGTCCAATGGAATCCACTACACAGATGGTGCTGCCATTGCCATGACTGTGCTGGGAGCCCTTGGACTACTATTCCCATTTTGCATCCACAGGGAATGCAAAGAATTTAAAAGAAAATTCAAGTAATAATACAACTTTTATGACTTTTCTTTTTGAACATGAAGTGATAAGACTGCAGGTAAAAGTCTGCAGTGAAAGGCTGAATTATTAAAACTCTCTCCTAGCATTTCATTAATCTGACCTGGAAACTTAGTCAACTTGCAGACAGAATATACTCTGCTGCATCTCCAGACACAAGATAGGCCCTGATGGACTTAGGTTTTGAATAAAGCTTTAAATCAAAATATACTAGCTTTGATTTTGTATTTCTCTGTGCCATTAATCATAGAAAAAGCTCTTCAAATCTTCCTTGTCAGTAACTTGTCAGCAAGTTTTGGTCTAGTTCTGTAACCTATGCTGATGCATAGGTTATGAGCCTGAAGTCTTTATGTTTAGATAAACTGTTCAGTAGCCAATGTGCCAGAAATCTGTACTGCAAAAGAGAACAGCACAGTAACTGTCAGAGACAAAAAGTTTGACACCTGTGAACATCAGTGAGATCCACACATTGTCTTAAAAGCTGAGGAGCCCACCAACATCTACCTTTCTTGACATTTTTCCTTAGTATGTCTGCAATCTGCAATGAAGTCAATGTCTGTAGAAGAGAAAGAATCTGTAGAATAGATGTATTTTTTACTGAATCTAAAGAAAGTGATAAAATATTTTTATTTAACACTCATTAACAATATCCCTCAGCAGTATCTATCAGTGAGGCTTACTGGATCTTGTGGCAAGGATAAGTTAAATGAAGATAAAACCAAAAAATGAATTTAAATAACGTATGAGGCACTTATCCTCCCATATGTTACAGTAGTAGGCCTTTTTAGTAAAACTGTTATTTGAAAATAAACTTCACATCATTTGTAGCCTTGGAAAATCCATACACAGTCAAAGAGTTTAGAGTGAATTTTAGAGTAGCAGAAGCAAAAAAATGTGGGCTGGAGGATTTCTGTAGCATTGGAGGAGAGGGAACTCTAGATTTTCCTTTTTAAGTCTCACACACGTATACAACGTGCACTGCTGAATGGCTGCAGCCGTCTTCACAGTTCACCTGTGGGATATGTAGGGGAGGAAAGCAAATGCAAGTACACAGTACAGGAAAAAACTTGAAATATTAAAAGCATTTCTCCCCCAAACTTTGGAAAATCTTATCAAAGTTTATAAATTTGTTCTAAATTATTAGCACAAATCCCATTTCTGCAAATCAGAATTATTTTCTTAAAAAAACCCACAAACGCAAAAGCCAGGCGAAGCCACACTTCGTAGCAGTTTATCCTCCCTCACTAGCACGGTACCAATTAGTACAATTGAGACTTCTCATCTCTGCACCAGCCTCTTTCTTCAGCTATGTACCTTGCCCTAAGCACATTCTTCAGTGCCCCATCTTCTCACCTCTCTCTCTCCTGTCCTGGCTTCCCAGTCAAAGCTGTTCATCTTGGCTGTCTCCTCCATCTCCAGCTCACTGCCACAGTCATCATTCAGCTTCAGTCTCCTGCTCACTCCCTTGTCTCCCATTTATCCCACACAAGGCAACTTAAAGCCTGAATGTCTCGCTGCCATCAGTGAAGAAAAGCTCAGTACTCTAAGGGCTGATTCAGACCAGTTTAACCCTGCAGGAGGGTTTACTCTCCTTTCAAGCTGGAAGCATCCCACAGAAAATTTTAGAGCAATCAGAAGTGCAAAGTTCTGACTGGACAAGAGGTGGCATACAATTTCTAGAACCAATGGCATCAGATTCATGACACTTAGAAATTAATCCCCAAACCAATCACTCTAGCATGTTCTTGGTGCTTTACACTGTGCACAGATTTGGTCCAGATTTTCCAAGGTGGCAAATTACATTAATTATGTAAATGCACTTGCTGTTTTTGGCTTTATTATTCCCGTGTAACTTGTACAGGGTCTGTTGGTCTTTGACATAATTTTTATTAGATAAGGTGAACTTAAAAAAGCACAGACCACAGATCTTTTCTGGAGAAGCATGATTCAGTGTGGAACATCCATTTACAACTTCCTACGCAGATCGATCACTCAGTTTGCAATGAGAGGTGCTTAATCCTTTTTATGGAGAGAAATGACTTCACCAACTAAGGAGTTTAAAAAAAGAACCCATTTTACCAAATCCTTCACTTTGATTAAACATCATCTTCACTGTACGACAAGCAGAACCGTCTCCTAGGCAAACTCCACACTGGTCTTCAGTTGCATTGGAATTTATCTCATAATCACAGCCAACACTCTAGAAGGAAAAACAGTTTCAGAATAAATGTGGCTTCCACAATGAAATACTCACAGCTCACGTATCACTGTTTTCAGTGTAGTCCTCTCTTCTTAAAAGGGGAAGAATCAATTTTGTGCAAGAGTATATATCCTATATACACATACCAATTGTAGAGATTATTATATCTAGGTCAAACTCGTTTATTATATGAAGGCAAGAACCAACCAAGCAAGCAAGAACCACCAACATGTCATGAAACATAGAGTAGTGACCCACTACTTCAGATGGAAACATGCCACAAAAGTGGACTCAAAACCTAGGTCTTGTGTTGGCTTTCTTACGTTGTAGAAGGATCTGTGGATTCCTAGAAATATATTGAAGCAACAGAACTGAAATCTCTGTGTCAGCTTTTTGGGGCCATCAGACAGAGCAGAACCTCTAATGCAGTCCAACCTCTGGGCAGAGAAGCTCTTCATCAGGCATCAGGTTTTACATCCCTGACAGCTGCTTCTCGAGTTCACCAGCAGTGGGTCAAGATAAAATTCTGGTGAAGACTGATTTTTCCAGTTCAGGCTTGCTACAGGGAGAAAGTGAGAGAATAACTTATTCATAGTGAGTCAGGACAAAACTTCTTCCCTGCCCAAGCCAAAAATTCACTAATGTGTTTGAACGTCAATACAATCTTCATTTGGTTTTGGGGTGTTCTTTGCCTCTTTATAAAAACTAGCAAGGTTGCAGAACACAACCTAATGTCCAACACTTGATGGTTGTTACTAGTATCTAACATATCAGGAGTATCTAACATATAGCAATCACGTATCTGTGATTTAGACGAATAGCCGTAAGTCTGGTGGTATCTGAAGTTTTTCTTGGCTGATATCTGCCAACTTCTCTAACACCCTCTTGATCTATGAAAATCTGTGTATTCCCTCTTTTGATTCTGATCTTATTTTACCTTCAGTAAAATACACCAACTTCAGTTAAATGTAAATTACATTTACATCAGCTACAGTAAGCTTCTGACAGGAAAATCCACGTATTAGGCTAATCCAGGTATAAAGGCTCTGGCATTCTCTAATATTTTTCCTGTCATTTTCAACTCAAGAAACACCTTAACTTTTCCCCTATACAGCAGTGATTTAATATCAGCTGGAGAAGCTGCAAAAACAGCTTCCAGAAGCAAGGAAAGGCCTCAAGTTACAAAAGGTGTTAAACCATGTCACTTGCATTTTTACAGACAATTCAAAAAAGACTCATCCATCACTCCATGCCAACACTTAGCCTGCTATTAGAAACAATGGCCAACCCAAAAGGTTCTGCAGCAGCCTCAGCTTCTCTCTCAGTGAAGAAAATGGAAGGTTTTGTAATGTCTTGCACACAGACACATCTCAGCACCAAGGATCACGTTTACGAGCAGTACAGAATGTTACAGAGATAAGTACATATTAAGAAGGTGACTAAATTTTTGCCTCCAAGCATGTAGCTGTTCAACCAAAGATGGATTTAATGAAGTATTCAAAGTACACAGACGCCACTGTGATTAAGTGCAGGATGTTTCTTTATCTTGTGGAGTTCAGATCTGACTCTTCTGTTATCTACAGATGCACTGCAGTTTATATTTAATAATTCCTGAGAATTCAAAGAGGTAGGTGTGTGGCTGTTTTCTTAAAGACATGCATTCTGCAGTATATTTACTGTAGAATCCGTACATTTGTTAATCACCTACAAACAGTTAGTAAAGTCATTATTATCAGGTTTACTATTAGACCAGAGGGGTAACCAGTGTTTCTAGAGAGTCCTGAAAGTTGAAGTTTATTCTCTATGTTATGACATACTTACTATTAAACAGAAAGTTAGAGAAAATTTGGAAAGGGAACCCTTGCACTTCATGTTTTGCTATTATAGAATAATATTAATGATTGTTCTGGAGCTTCTCTTTTGAACTTCTTTAAAAAAGATTTGTCTTCAATTTTTATAATTTTTGACATTTGTTCTAAAAAGGTTTCTGTTTATCTTTACTTACTGTTCATGCTTGTTTGAGTGGTTGCACCCAGAAATAATTTATCTAGTTCAGGCCGTCAATCACACATTTTGAAATGAACATCACTGAGCATATTTCCACTTCTGAGTATTGTGTAGTGCAAAAATCTCCAAATGTTGAACAAATCAGTCCTGAACTACTGCACCAGCAGTAGCAAATGAGTCTGGCAGCCAGCACCACAGTACCATCAACTTCCTGCCTTTGAGGTGCCAATTAGCATCTCTGCATGGGCCATTCTCTGCATCAGCTCAGCCAGAACAAGCTGAGATCTTTCCCACTTGGCCACACAGTTCCTCTACCAACACATTTGTGGCATCAGAATACGACATCGCTATGGCATGAAGGGAATCCCCTTGTCCTTCCCAGTTATAATCACAAAAGGTTGTATTTTGTTTTTTCTCTGATGTTCAAAACATTTGAAACATCATTTGTGTCTGAGAAGACATCACAGTTTTACCTGTACATGTGGCAGGGTGGGGCGCAGGGATCCCCCAGAATGAGGCACCAGAGAAAACTGTTGCAGGGCAGGCAATTTACCATGTCACAGTAAATAAAGTCTTCATTTTATTCCCTAGCTCTGGGGTGCTACTGGTGGTGCAATGGCTTTCATATCCAGCAACAGAGCCCCACCTTACAAGACCATTAGTGACCATCACAAAGTGTATATTCTTGAGTGTTAGAATAAACAGCTCCAGCAGTTATTCATTCTAAGTACATTTACATGAACTTTAATTTCCAGGCAACTTTTACTTTGCTGCTTCAGTGAATATCACATTATGTTTGTCATCCATTAGATTCATTTCTAGGTGCTTCCTCCTCACTGGTCTCCTTATCCTTCTGATCATTCTAGATGTTCAGTAGCCATATTTTCTAAAACTGCCTTAAATCATGTGCCTCAAATTTCTGCCAAATTGCCTGCTAAAAAGGGATCTGGAGACTAAATGCAGGTTATAAAACAAGAAGAAAAATCATCAGCAGCTAGGCTCTCATTGTTTTTAACACACATATGTCCTTGTGCACTCTCTGCCAGTGAAAGATGCTGTGTGACAGCAACCACCATGTGTCACAGCATGTGCAGGTGAATTAGCATCCCTCCACGCAGCCCTCTGCCACTGCCCCATTCACCAAGAGTCCTTCTGAGACTAGTTTAATTCTGGTGCCAGTACACAGAGTGGAGGCTGAAATAATGACCTGAATTGCCTGGCTGCATTACAGGAAGGAGAAACAATTTCTTCCCTGCTGCTTGGTGATTAAAGAGAGAACAGCTAGAGATATTACCCTTTTGCCACATCCAAGAGGGAGAGGCTTCTGTGTCAGATTGGCAGCAGGGGGCAGTTACAAAAAGTCCTCGCTGTCGCTGAAGGGTATGCCCTGGATGTACTGCCTGAATATTAAAGTTACATACGTGGATGCTACACTGCACTTTTAAGCTCTTCATTCCATTTGTCCTCCCCCACTGGCCTCCAAATAAAGAAACCATGTTCGTGTCATGTTGGCCATGACATTGCCTTAAATGGGGAGAAATGTGTCCCAATTTGCCTGCTTCTCTTATAATTTGTCTAGATAGCTCTGAATCAATGGCCTGCTGGGACAGCATTGTGAGGAGGAGTTTGAACCATATACAGTAAGAGGTAGAAAAGCACCTACAAAAAAACCTAAGAAGTTTAATCTGATTTTCAGCAAGGGAAAAAACCACTCTCCTCCATAGTACTACACAGCTGTGTACTCCTCCTATACGATGTGAGTCTCTCAATGCAACAATCCTGAATTACCATAGAGAACAGCTCACAATTTGCATGACCAAAGCCTATTAAAATTCTCTGTGGGAGATGAAATGCCTGTTAGAAACAGCAGAGGTGCCAGGTCCTCTGCCCTCAGTGTCTGCATGCTCTTAGGGCCTACCACGTAAGCCTTCACTGCCAGATGACGCCATGGCTTGCATTTGAGGGAATTCCTCAGTCATGTACGTATCACTGCTCAAACACGTACCCTAGTGGCAGTATCTTTACTAATCAACATTGGGATGCAACTGACTGCTTTAGTAAGAATTAAGAGCGCGCTTGTGATGTGTAATTTAAAACACAGGAAGACAGGATATGTGCGTTAAAGATCTTCAAAAAAAGGGAAAAAATTGACATTCAAAGGATGAGCGTGGAGGAATATGGCTAATTAGCAAACTACTCATGGTATATCTTGATGATTTTAGATTAAATTACTGACAGATCTTGTTGACTCCCTCCATTCAAAGTTGCTTGTAAGTCAGCCACCATGACAGGAGGGGATCTAAGAAGGTACCGGAAGGAACACAAATGCAATAAAAGAATGAAGAGAACCGCATCTCTCATCTCCTCATTAGCACCGCCTGGAACAAAAGACGGTTGAAACTGCAGGCATCTAGCTTTGAGGTCCCCCTTTGCAGGCACTGGTTCCAGCACAGTGATTTAATAGTGTTACACATGTTTAGGGAACCCCTCTTCTGTGTAAGGACAAAGCTGAGAGAGACCTAGCTATTTTATATGCCAGATCCTCAAAATGAGTTAAGAATTCTAGCTTATCTTTAAATTGATGTAAGTTCTAAAGGAATACCATACCCACACCTCACTATTAGAGCTTCCTTCTGCAGTGAGGCATGGGCAACACTTCTAAAAAATTACAATCCATGTATTGGAGAAATTGCACAAGCCTGTCTCCACTTCCCACTTGAAAATGCACATTATGGCTTTGCCAAAGTGGATAGGAAATCATCAGCATTGAATCTGAGTCTATCTATTTTGTTTGACATCATGGCCACAAACTATGAAAAGTCTGAAATCTGTTGTTAAAAAAGAACTACTCTGCACACCAAGCATGTGAGTGATATGGACAGTGGATCTAATGTGCAACATCTCATCATTTTAATTTTTTGCTCAATTTCAGACTTAAGAGAAGTGTTATTTTAGTACTCAGAATAAATGTGAAGTGCTTTTGTGAAATACTATACTGAAAACCAGAACAGGGCTTTAACAGATATTGCCATTAATGTTCGTGATCTCCTTTGTCACATTATTAGCAACATGTTGCTATCAGAGTACAAGAATGATGTACCACACTAATTATATTAAATACATTTTCAGATTTATTCACTGTAACCTGTAATGTGTGTATTGTGTTCAACAGGCTGGATTAAAATACTAGTGAATTATCCAGAGATACTTGAAAAAGCTTTTGTTGGGTACCTATATCAGATAAAGGCACACTGTCTTTCAGAAATGTGAGCTATTTGGGTTACCTATTCATCATTTGGTCTCATCTGTGGCAGTTGCATGATTATATTGTTCACTCTGTGATTCTGACTCCAATTAAATCTGTTTGTCAGAAGATGTGAAGCAATAGTCAATATGTGAAAATGCTGACAAATCTGTATTTATGATGGCACCGGTGCCTTGGAGGACATTTTTCAGAAAGGCTTTGAGTACCCAGAACTGTTAATACTAAAGCATATATACTACCTACAAACTGCAATTAGAATTAGCTTTCCTTTCACCATTCATCCATCACTTCTGATTAGTTAAGTTTTGCTATTTCTAAGATAGGTATAAATTTGAATGGTCACAGGCAAGATTCAATAGAGAAAGCATATGGAAGCTAAAACTAACCACACTAATCCCAGTCTACTGGGCTTGGAATCAGAAAATGAAAGTGTAACATCACAAAGACAGCCTTTGGAATTCAGCACTTGGTCTATTCCAAGTGAAGGCCAAAAGCACTGATATGGTATGTATTTACCACACGTTTCAGTAGGCTAAAGATGCGTTTCCATCTGGCTTGAACTGCTCAAGGTTAGATCAGCCTATCCCCACCATAGTTAAAGGTCCCCCATGGCTCTCAGCAAAGTCAAGCAGAACATCTTCTTTTGAATTTGAGCAGAATCTTGGTAAGTCCCTTTCACATATGCATGTCCCACAAGGAAAGTTTGACATAAACCTTTTATTGCCACTCTCTGAGGCTCAGGGAGTCTACTAAAATAGAAAGTCTTCAGAGAGGATATATCAATGACCTATTAAAAATGTGGACATTCCATCACTAGAAGTCTCTAAGAAAAGAATGTAAAAGGTGTCAAAAAAGGAACATGATTCTGTAAGAGGATGAAACAGATGACTTATTGAAGTCCTTTCCAGTTATCCAATTTACTATTGCAAACTAAAATAATTTTTACTGCCTTCAAGAGCAAACATCTGATCCTATTACAACTCAGTTCAGAACTGCTACGTAATGTGTAGTGTTTAACTGCTTTTTTGTAAAAAAAGCACACAGAATGGTGATATCAATTACAACCATAAAGCTACATTTCATCATGAACAGATTTTGTTAAATTGATGTTTTAAAATAACAGACAAAGAAGAGAGGATATTAAAGGTACTGAAATAAATTAGCATTCAGTCTAATGGATTCATTGAAAAGGATGGAAAGAACTCCTACGCCTACTTGGAAAAGCTGTTTCTATAAACTTGTTCCTATGATAAAATGTGGTAAAACGGAGTGCCTGGCCTCAGTCCTCCAAAAAAATTGTTAAACATTTTCCCGTAACTTTATAAAGTAAAATTGTAGAGAAAAAAACATGCAAACATACCCAATACCTTACACATGCCATTAATACAGATATCTCGGCTGTGCCTTCCTTCAAAGCAAGGAGTACCATCAGTGACTGCATCCAGCATCTTCTCTGAAAAATGGCCATCTATTGGGCGACAGTGGAGCTCACAGGGGTTTGCTGAAAGGAAAACAAAGATTCTTTCTCAGAAAGTACTTCAGAGGGACATTGAACTGTAACACAGAGAATAGCAGTACATCTTTACTGCACCTTCCACTCACTTTCCCTAGCATTGGCTGACAGAAATGGCTTAATTAGAAGCAGTTAGCAGCACCAGGGTTGCATTGCTAGCAGAGTGACACAAGTGTGGTAGATGCCACTTGTGGACTTCCAGGAAGCAGCTAGAGGCTGGTGCCCTCACGCCTCCATGCTCCCATGTTCACAGCCAGCTGGCTGAGCCAAGCTGTAATGAGACCGTCAGCTGTGATGGAAGAAGGAATGGGAAAGCAGCAAAACTAACGGTCATTAGTGAGGGGAAAGGAAGAATCTGGGGGTGAGACTGCCAAGGACACCGATAAGCAACAGTCTTCCACCAGCTGATGACTGAGTGATTTCAGAGATCATTTATAACTGCTCATTACTGCTGCCATCCTCTCTCAAGCAGTCAAGTGGTTGCTTCTGATCCTCTGCATGTCAGCAGAGTGTTACATGACTGATTATTTTATCTGGTGGAACTTAATAAATTATTTAAAACACTGGACTTTTTTCCTGCTTGGCAACTAACGAAGTGGGGATAATATTAGTGGGTCTGACAGGCCCCGGTTGTTGTTGGATATACATTCATGGAAGCAGCAAAGAGAAAAGCTGTAGCAAAAGCAATCTGTGGATATCTTAAGACTTTGTTCAACGGACCATCCTTATTCTATTCTATACATGGAGTTGGAGGACGTAAACACAGGCTTCCCTGCCTCATGGACACTGGCCCTTGGGAATGGGAAATTTTGAAACTCAGGTTTTGCAGGATCAAAGCACACAAGTTTGGTAAATAAGTTGTGTACGTGGAAGATGAGTTAGAACTGAAACCAGGGCCAAAGCAAAGACAGACATAATCCATGCCTTTATATCATTCCCTGGAAAGCCTCCAGCTGAGCTAGAGCTATCTGACAGAAAAAAAAAAATCATCCACCATTGTATTGATAAGGCACAGCAACGGAGGGCCTGTCTTCTGGTTTTGTTGTGTTCCAAGACCCCAGTCTAGACAGGTGCTAAAGCAACTTGCTTTAGCAAAACAGAGGGCCTTAAAACTGCCAGTCAGTGGGGATTTCAAGGCACCATTTTTGAGCCATTTTAATACAATCTCCCTGTGTATGCTGAGGTGCCTCTGTTGAGTGACAGTTTCATCCTGCACCTGACGGAGCTGACAAAAGCTGCTCCCTCAGCCTCAGAGGGATGCAGGGTAACTACACATCTTCTACATCCTGTAGGGCTAATGAATTTCTTTCTCCCTTTTCCTCCCCTTCCTCCTTTGTTGACCTGGCTTCTGTCATACAGAGAACTGTGTATAAAATCTAGTAATTTCTAGTAATGAGAGAAACTCCAATTTTTGGCAATGTAAAGAAACTAAATAATTTCCTACAAAAGGGTTTATTCTTTTGAATAGGGAAATTTGCTCTCAGTGCTCTGGTCTGTACAGCAGACCACATGGTGCACAAAAGTGGCAGCAGCTCCTGCCCCAAAGAGCATGCAGCTCAAGAACTGAATCCTACACAGCCTGAGCTTTAAAACTGTGAATCTCGTTCACATAAACAGGATCTCTGCAGAACTGGGATCCAGAAATTGAAAAAGGGACACTAAAGGAAATCTAAAACCTTAATGAGGAGTACGCATTTTCCCTCTTGTCAACATAACTAAAATGGCATCTTAGGACTGACGACGATGTTGTGGCTTGTGGCTTCTCAAAGAAAGATGTCCTTGTAAAGGGCAACAGAGTGACTAGAAGCAGAGGACACAGGGACCAAGGTTATAAAACTGGTGGACTTCAAGATGATGTGAGTCATGTTCAAGAATATCAATAAGGACAGAGGTACCAAAAAGTGTCAGACAAGAAAATAAAGTTTGTAATCCTCATCAGCCCTCAGCCCCTCCCTGAAAACTGCCAGCCATAACATCCCTTAGTTGTTCTGATGAGAGCTGTCATGATAGGCAATACACATAATTTTACTTCTATCTGCAGAAATCTTCTTCTGGACATGTGGCTAATTTGACTATCTTAGTGCTCTAAATTTTGTTTCACCGTGCTTATCTTCTCAATGCATCATTTTTTAAACACAAAGCACAATACCCTTATGGAAAGGAGAATCCCAGAATTCCAGCTAGTCTGTCACCTCCTCAGAATCAATCCTGATGGACACAGATTTTGCATAAAGTAATTTCAGCTTTTACATTGCTCATAATTAAATATATAGAGCAGCATTTTAATACCTGGATCTCCTCCCAAGCCATGTGTTGACATAACAAGCAAGATGGCATTCAAATTAATTTCATAGAACCATAGAATTATAGAATCGTTTAAGTTGCAAGGGACCTGACTGAGCAACAAAAAGCAGACAGCACTGATTGCTGATATTCTTGTCATAACTATGATGCTTTAAGTATGAACTCAGAAAAAGTTTGCAGAGAAAGGCAAATCCCTTAGGGGATCCCCTAGGGGATTCCCTAGGTCAAAATAAAAAGCAAAAATAAATAACAAGCAAACCTTCAGATTCACAATAGTTTATGATTCAAAGAAGGGCTTTCTAGGCATGAAAGCTTTACTAGTTTTCCTAATTGTAGTAACTGATGTAAAATTAGATCATACCTGTTTCTGCAAATTTTGTATTGATTTTATTCCTGTTGGTTTTCTACTAAGCCCCACTGTAAATTTGAGGATATTGCTGCCTCCCCACAAACTCAATCCTATCCAGTATTTATAATCCTGCCGTCATTCTCCAAGTTATTTTGATATTTCATCTGCATAGAAAGCTGGTTAGGGCACCACCGAGGAAATTATCCTAGCACTGTATTAGCCATTCATTTTCTGAAATTATTTACTTTTCTATAATTATTATTTTCTTACAGCTGAGCTCAGGGACCTGACAAAAAATCAGGGCTCCATTATTCTAGGACTGCAAATAAACTGCACCAGAATCATTGTCCTCAAGAAGCCTAGCATTGTAAACACTGTACTAACACAGATGCAGAAAGTACTTTTATTTCCTATTTCAGATAGAGAACTGACACACAAGGAAAATAAATAAATTTCCCAAAATGATAGAAAAATTTGAAAGCAAAGACTGGCATTGAATTCAGGTTTTCTAAATCTTATTTCAGTCCTGAAAATCTAAATAGACTAAACTGAGGTAAATATGAGCAGTAGGGTTGCTCAAAAGGACCTCATTAAATCAACTGGTTTAGTTTTAGTTACTTCAGTAAATTTGGTTACTTCATGATGAGATTTTAACAAAAGGCTATCATCTTGGTAACTTTTAGGCCAACATATGCATAAATTCTTGCAATCCAGTATATGAATGACATACCACACCCAATACACCCATACTACATAGTCAGTGACCCCGCTCACACAATCCTTGTTCAAAGCACACTGAATTCCCATTTAACCGGAGCTAATCTCTGCCTGGGTAAAGTCTACAGGGTTTTTCCCACCCTTCCACACCAAAGCAGGATCAAAGCCACCTAGACCACTCCTCCTTAGACTGCATTTATACATACAATAATAATACTCATTCCTCAGTCCCTCTAGGTACCGGGCCTCTAATATTTAGCCATCTATATGTCAATGAAGATTTCCTAATCTGTAACCTAAAGTTCCTTCATGGTCTCAAGGGTGTAGTGACAAGCTGTTTTGTCTGTTTCTACTTCTCCTACCTTCCATGAACATGAAGAACTGCTTTAGCCCTCTCTCTCTGGGGGTTCCTGTACTGATTGAGTGGAGGGGATGGGAAGGTGCAGTATGAAGTACAAGGACAGAAAACTTGAAGCCAAAACCATGTTTGAAAGCAGAAGAGCTACATTCAAACTGAGCTGACAAGACCACGGAATCCTGCTTTTCAAAGTCAGTAGTAGTTAAGAAGGGAACAGAACTGCTTGGACCTTGACAGCTGCTTCTAGGCCCAAGCACAACACTGCATGGAGTCATGCAGTCTTGCTAGCCTGTATCTTTACAGTCTTTAGCCTGTAGCTCAGTGATATGCACTTGCTTTGCTCAACCTTTCCCAGAAACTATGTTCTTCACATCATTTGGCTTCCAGGTTGCTTCCTGGTAATCCTCATCCAGTTTGGCTGCATCCTTCTGGCACTGCATTGGTCCTAACTGGACGTAAGATTTAGCTGAGGTGCCACAAACACTCAGCAGCCTAGAAAAATGACATCCTGTTTTTTATCCATGGTACCCTGCACCAAGATTACACTGCTGATTTGAACAGGTAAAAGATCAATCCTCTAATATAGAGAAGAAACCCAGATTTAACAGAATCCCCAGCCACAGAACTCCCATAAGCACCAGTGACTTATTTGTAATCAGAATAGGATTGAGAGCACAAGCTGGAAAAGTTGAGTAAAAATCCCCAAATTCAGACATGTGGATTTTTTTTCCACTGTGTATATTAAAACAGAGCTCAAATTCACCAAGTGTAAATAGAATAACATGAAGATAACTAGAAAAGAACGTACTCCCTTCTTAATTTAAATTTGTTGCCCTCACAGCTGACTCCCATGAGTTCACAGGCAGGAAGGATCCAGTTTAACCTGACTGAGAAGGATGTGATTAATGTGTCTGCCAGCAGATGATAAGGCTTCAATACTTTTCCCTGCTTTACAAGCAATAAAAGTGGTGGGCCTCTTCAAACACTCACCTCTAAGAGAAGTCAGAATTGGATGAGGAAATCCAAAACAAAGAAAATTAGAAAAGACAATTACCAAACACAGACAAAACAGGGAAAAAAGGCTGAGATGAAGATACTTGATCACTTTAACCAATCTTGGAACTCCAAGAGAAAGTTTAATTTCAAAGCAGTGGCAGCAGAAACATTATCTCATGCTGTTAGCTCAGCCCCTGCAACTGTATCAGTATGAATCTTACTTGATACACAGACGTATTTTGGAAGAAATATGAATTTTAATACATTTTAGCAACACAACCCCTACCTACTAGTACATGAGATGATCCTACCAGTACTGACTAAGAAAAGAAAGGTATTTATATGATTCAATGTAGGACTCATACTTATTATATGGAACTTAAGCCCCAAGAAGCTATCAGATTCAGATAAATGTAATTTGTCAAAAGGTATGAAATAAATAAATGTGGGGTGAGCCTCATGGCAAGGGAAGTAGATTATCACCAGAGTCTGACTAAACCACCAAAGCAGGGGTCTGGGTCGTGAGAACAATTCAGAAAATGCCCTGATCAGAGCTGCTGGATGCTTTAGTCACCCTTGAACCTGGAAGTCCTCTTCATGCTGAGACTCACAGTGATACTCAGATGTTCCTACTTGAGCACATGGGGTTCTGTCCTCTTGGGCAAATTCACAATAGGACTATGCAAGTTCCCCAACAGGCCCAAACTCCCTTAAAACAGAAGGGAAAATCTCAGTTGGAACTTTAAACACAGTTGGCCTAAGTAACAGTGAGATATCATTCACTGCTTTTCTGCCAGGTTGCTTGTTAAAACTGCTTGTTGCACCTCACCTTATATTAAATCATAAGCTATTTAAAAAATAGTCTTTGTCCACTTCTGAAGGTACAGTTTATACAACAGAAAAAGACATTACAACAGCATTTAATTACGTGATAATCATTAAGATTGGCTTATGTAAGCTATGAAATTAAAGCCAGGAAAGAGAACTGTGACCATCTAGATCACAGAATCACAGAATCACCTAAGTTGGAAGGGACCTTTTAAAATCTAGTCCAACCTATGAAAAGAAAACCAAAACAAAACCCAACACAAATGAACAAAAAAAACCCCACACAAACCATACACCACACACAAAACAACACCAACCCAACACTAATCCATATGCCCGAGCACCACATCAACTTGTCTCTTGAATACCTCCAGGGATGGTACCTCAACTACCTCCCTGGGCAGCCCATTCCAATGCCTGACAACTCTTTCAGGAAAGAAGTATTTCCTAATATCTAACCCCACTGTTCTTCATACAGGCCAGGATGCTGTTGGCCTTCTTGGCCACCTGGGCACACTACTGGCTCATGTTCAGGCGACAGTCAACCAACAGCCCCAGGTCCTTTTCTGCCAGGCAGCTCCAGCCATTCTTCCCCATGCCTATAGCGCTGCCTGGGGTTGTTGTGGCCCAAGTGCAAGACCCGATCATTTACTCTTTTTCCAGCACAAAGGAACACAGAATGTCTAAAATGTCTCAAAATGTCTAACTCAGGGTTTCGTCTCCTCAACTAGATGCTTCCACACAACAACTGTTATGTGCACTCAGGGTTTTGGAAAGCTTCATGATATTTTCTTTTCCCCTGATATCCCATGTGCAGCTTGAGAAGATTTAAAATGCCTGATAAGAAAACACAAGCCAAAACCTTCTTGACAGCAAGCTGAAGTAGTAACAGAGTGCTGCAAAAAATCTTTGAAACTGGATTGCACCAGTTAGGAGGACAAGTAAGGTAATCTGGAATACACTGAGAAAGACTGTTGGACATATGGTGGATGTGGTCATTAAGTCTCTCTTTTTTGCACGGATATATTTTAGTGCAGTAAGTAACACTGGCTGGATAAAAGTGGAAGCAGTGTGCCCATGACGCCCACCCACTCTCAATCATACAATGATGATGTCAGATGAAGGGTCTGTCTATATTAGGAAGGCACGATTTTTGTAAGTTAGAGGTTAGCAGGAAGAAAACACTTCAACTGCTGTTAATGGACTGTAAGAATGAAATTGCAAATGTTAAGAACCTCACATGCCACAGGGGAGACACGTAACTCTAGACTGAAATTCTGGCTGCTGAAAAAACGTGTGAAAACAGTCAAAAAGCTTTTTAAGTCACAGGAAAAAATATTTACTTGGTATTTGAAGGATTTTGCAAAAGGTCACTGAAACCCAGGATTTTCCAGATGAAATATATCAGGTTCAACAACCCAGCATTTTAAAGATAAGTGGATTGACCGTAAATCTCAATAAGGTCTATATAAATATGGCACAGATGTACCACTGGTCTGCCTTCCAATGTGCAGGAAGCATTTGATTAATGATTCCTAATGTCTTTTAAAAGCAAACCTTTCACAACAAATGCACATGCAGAACTACCAGTTCTGTAGCACTGCCCTAGAGATGACATGAGCAGACCTAAGTCTGTATCCTGCAGTGCTACACATGAATAACTGAGGGGACTGGAATCCTAGTTTCAGTGACAGATGACTGCAGAAAATGGTGTATGAGTTTGGCTTTGGACTAAGTGTTAGGCTGCTAGCATTTATCTTTTTTGTTTTACTTGGAATCCTTCTGAAAGCGTCTTTTTCTATCACCTATATTTTCTTTCATCAGTAATTTTCCTGAAATTCTGTCTACTGCACGTTCATGTTCGATAGTGCATTTGTTAGATGAAATTGAAACTGTGGCTGAAATTTAGAAAACCCATTCAGAACTGCCAATAACTGTGAAAATGCAATGAAGACGCTGAGAATACTATTAGCAAACAAAATCCAAAGTTGAATCTTGAGCTTCACTTCCCTAACTGGTTTATTTTTTCATGAAAAAAAAGATATTGCTAGCTTCTACCAAATAATCTACTCCTCACATTTTTGCACACACCAAGAATCAAACTGCATGGTAATATCTACTGCCTCTGTATTTAGTAGTGAGTAGTATTTAGTGGCTATGTACAAAGCAACTTATAAGGCAGAGGCATCGATTCTGTCTCTACAACACAGGGCAGTCCAATACTGAACCTTTTGAGGATTACTTCCTCAGTGTGGTGCCAGGTTTGCTGGCCATGCAGTAAAGCCACATTTGTGCAGTAGATCTCTGCTTCTTGGGCGCGGTGATGCCTGCAGCTCAAAGATGCAGCTCTACACTGTACTACTGTGCTTGTTCTGTGGTGGACACTGGAAAAGATGGTTTAGGTCTATCCCAGACAATTAGCATAGGCGTGACTTTAACAGCTTTCCTTAGTGCAATGTTCTTCTCGGGAGTTAAACTCAGCCGGGATAACAGCCGTTATCACTAGAGCTTTGCAAAAACATGTATGTGTAGAGGAGAACCACTGGCTTTCTGTGTACAGAAAAGGCATGTGTGGATATGGAAGCATTTTTCTCTCTAATTAATGAAAATACTTGTAATTCAGTGACTTCATGCCTTCATAGAAGTTCCTCATTGGTCTGCAATTTTACTTTTTATACAAGATATTAAAAAATTTGTAGCTTCGTACCTGTGTTATAAACGGGCACCCAGTGGTAGAACTCATTCTGGTAGGGAACCGTATCAAATTCACTGCACTGCATCTGACGAAAGGTAGGCAAGCCTTTGCCACAGGGGCTAATGTTACACATGCGATAGCGTTTCCTTTCTCCAGTGCAGTAGTCTCCTCCAAATTGTGGTCTAGAAAAGGAACATTGAGATTGGCACATAAGATTCTGGTTAAAAAGTAGTTTTAAAAGACAATGTCTTGCTGGTTCTAATGAGATAATAAGGTGAATCTGAATCCTTGACAAGGTACAGACACCATTCACATGTTCAAGTACCATGTCAGTAAGGAGCACAGAGATCTAGACAAACCCTCTATCCCAAAGAAGTGCTGGATACATTGCCTGGCTGAGCTCACAACAAATTACTTATCAAATAAATTCCCCCAAAATAACATATTTTCTAGAATGTTTCTTTCAGTAGTTCTTTCAGAAAAGCCAACTTCTTCTGATTTCAGCTGTTAGGCACCCTCCTTGTGATTTCTGAAAATGAGACGTAGGGTCTTCATGAACTCTGATACGTATTAGAAAATTCTGCCTTTCATGCTCTCTACCTATGAACTCATATATCGTCCCAAATTCAAACAAAGCTGATGACTAGAACAAAATATGAGAGGTGAATCCATGATTTCCCTCAGGAACAGATTCCTCACTATTGCTCTCACCCAGTGCCTGAGGTCATTTATTTATTCATTAAACCAACTATTATTTCTACAAAGTCTGAACACTAAATATCAGAATTCTTTTCATTTTCTGTAGAAATAAGCTATGTGAAGGATAAGGATTAAAGAATGAGCTAATGATTGTAAAAGGTGAGCAAACTTAATTTCACACAGGTATATTTAACTAGGAAGAAGTGCTCAGTGTCTGTCTTGCTGTGCCACCTGATGGTAACAGTATCATATAAAAGTTTCCAGTATCATGAGTATCTCAAAGATCATGAATAAAAAGTAAGAAAAGATTTTGCACTCAGCTTACTCTGGGTTATCACATGGTCTCTCTGCGCTCTGAACTCCTGCCCCGCATGTCCTTGTGCAATGGGACCAGGATGACCAAACACCCCATCCACCATGGATGGCTTCAGGAGTCTTGCCTACTGTAATGCACTCACCAGAGAAGCACCACTGAAAAGAGAAGAAAAAGGACAAGCAAAATAAGATCACTATAGCAGGAAAATGTTAGTGTGAATTATTTCTTATTTCAGTCCCTGAAGATTGAAAGCTTAAGTGGAAACATAAATGGGGATGTCACAGGATGTCCCTCCTTCATACTAAACAACAGCAGAGCTACTCATGGTTCCTCCACAGCCCTTCACAGGCAGTGGCCTCACAGTCACCTTGTTTTCTCCACACCAAGTTCCATCCGCAGCTGCATCCAGTTTGGAGCGGCAGGAGCCTTTCACCGAGCACCAGAGCGTTTGGCAAAGGTTCTGGAAAAGAAAGGGAACTGCAGCATTCTGAAGCAGATACGAATTCCTATGGACAAGATTTTCAAGTCTGCCACAGTTTTACACATCTATATACAAAGCCTTAAAAGGGCTGCATTTCTGGAGACAGATTTTCAAGGTTTTCCACAGGTTAGCACCAAGAGTACAAATTTAGGCACTCCTCATTAGTGTACAAGATTCACACAATCACAGGATCTTAGGGGTTGGAAGGGACCTTTGAGATCATTGAGTCCAACCACATTAAAAAAAAACAAAACAAAACACCACCACACCTTAAACAAAAAACCCAACACCACCCCAAAAAACCCCAACAAACCCATAAAACCCACCCACCCACACACAAAAAAACCCCACCCACCAACTAAACCCCACATCCCACCACAGACCAATAATCTTGGGCACTAGAGCATGCCCTGAAGAGCCATGTCTACACGTTTCTTAAATACCTCCAGGGACGGGGACTCCACCACCTCCCTGGGCAGGCTGTTCCAGGGCCTGACCACTCTTTCAGTAAAGTAATTCTTCCTAATATCTAATCTAAATCTCCCTTGTCACAGCTTCATACCATTCCCTCTGGTCCTGTCGTTATTC
>BJBW01010511.1:0-15963 GCA_004320125.1 Scolopax mira | reverse complement strand
GTCTCCCCTCAGCCTCCTCTTTTCCAGGCTGAACAACCCTGAATAGGAACTCAGCAGGTCTTTTGTTTACATTCATGAAGAATTTACAGAACTAGCACAAAACCATTTGGTTTTGCATTTTTACTTTCCAGACACAAAAGTAGATGATCCTTTTCACAGGTTACAGAGCTGACTTTCATAATCTAGATTTTATGAAAATAGACACATAAATTACTTTACTTGGTTAAGCCTCATGCTTTCAGGACACAGCAACAGAGCTGAGATGTGGAATTGTGGTCACAGAAGGATAAAGAAATGAAGTCTCATACAGGAGCTACGTACAAACCTAAACACTCGAGTAAACATCCATTTTCTAAGATAGCATCTGACTTTGCTCTGCAGAGAATTACAGAAAGGGATATTACAGCCAAACTAAGTATTTTGCAAATAAAACTCCAGAATGGGGTTAGCACAATCTTTCATTACCCAAACAGGGCGATGGAAAAAAGAACAAGGACACAAATGAAGCTGATAGGAATGACCTTACAAGCTGCTGCCAAGTCAAAAAGATCATCTCTGTAATTCCCATACATTGTTAAAAATCACTGCTTGCCTTGGTATTTACTAACTGAAAATCAGAGAGACATCCTTACATGCTAACTCAGTTCATACTTTTCACCTACTCACACTTAAGCCTGACACTCTGATTATTAGTTTAGACTCCCATAATTCTCACATTTAGGCAGCATGAAAATATTATCCGACCCAGTAGGTGCATCACTCACCATCAAATCCTTCACAGATAGGAAGCAATGGCTGAGAGACATCCCACTGCTTTTTAGGAAGGCAGCAGAAAAATTAAATTCCAAAATAAATAAAGAAATATGGAAACCTAGATTCATATTATTTAAGCCAGACCATTAGATATTTATTGAAGACAGTCTTCTCACTATCCTTTATAAAATCTCATAATACCTTAAAAAAAGGCCTATTCGTTTTGTCATTCTTTGGCTTTGCAGAAACAGGAGGTGGTAACAATAGTTTAGGTACAAAATGAATTATTTTTTCAAAGGTTGTAATTTAGAAGAAAAGTCCAAAATTAAATATTTTTTTTTAAAAAATCTGCTTTGCTGTTGCAAGATATCTACCTCTTTTAATAAACTCACTTTTGTCAAGACTCAACAAAAAGCAACTCGACAGGATGCTAGATAATCTTATCCCTTTTCCACAAAAGGGTGGATGAGATGATCTTTTGAGGTCTTCCAAGTCAGGCTGTTCTATGATTTTATGAACAAAATTACTCATTTTGTATTAAATACCACAAGTTCTAGATCTAGAAACTTTCACAGAAGTCATGTGTACTCAATACTTTTGTAAAATAAGGTCTTATAATGTCTCAAATTAAAAATTAAAATTAATACAGCTAGAATTAGCAACTAGCTTCAGATATGTAGATTCTAAAAAGTTATGACCTAAATTACAATGCAAAAATAGGCTCCAGAAGAGGAAGATCATACTAACAAGCCAGTCCTTTTGTCAGTTAAAAGAAGACAGGGCTTGTAGAAACATAAAAATTTTCTTTTACCATTTTATTTTAATTTTAGGGGTGGGGTTTTTTTGTGGGTTATTTTTTTGTTGTTGTTGTTGGTTTTGTGGTTTTTTTTACACGCTACTTTCAATCATCTCTGTATCGTTGAGCAAATACCTAGAGTTTGGAAAAGGAGAAGAACCTGAGCTCCAAATAAAGGAAAGCTTGCATCATCACTTGCTAGCTGTGATCTTAGCCCTGGAGAAGCAAAGACTAATCACAATATACAGAATTCTGTAAATAGAAAAGAAACATAACCTGTATTAACAAAACCCAAATATCCTTTATAAAAAGGAACATGAAATTATTTTTTTAATTTAAGCAGCAATTCAATTTATCTCACTTCATCATTACACATTTCTTTAGGAAAACAATCAACCAGATAACACAAACCAACTAAAGAAACAGAATACCCACAACCCCAAAGAAAGCCAAAGCCAAAAAATCACATAACTATAGATGACTGAGACAGCTACTCCCAACAGATTAGCTCTTATTGCAGAATAGGTATTATAATTCATATTTCTAGCACTGAACATGCTTGTTATGAAAATAAACATCTTCCAACCTCTTTACAAGAAAAAAAAAAGGTTTTTTTCATATATTACCTATTTTGTTTATTATGTATGTGATATACACCACTCTTCCTTTGTCTCCTGGACCATTTAATTACAATATAAGCTAATGAAATCAGTACCTTCTAATTTTTTCTTAGCTCATGATGCTTTTACAAGGAACATAAAGTTCCTATTATTCAGGCAAAGATTCTGATTAATAAAGGGCCAGAAAAGATAAACATGTAAAGCAGGGCACAGGAATTTCTTCAAGTGCAGTGCCTGTCAAAAGGAAATGTGGACTCATCAGTTCAATGGATGCTCCACACAACTGAAGTGGTATTTTCTAACTGGAGGGAGGACAGGGGAGAAGGTACACTGTAGTGACTCCTCAGACTGAGCATATAACTACAGCTTCTATGGTATATCTCTTCTTCTCAAGGACTAGAGAATTCAAAGGGATTATGGAACTTGCTTGTACTTTGACAAAGGATGCTGTTGTATTCCATCAATCAAATAAAGGTGTAGAGATCTGCAATAGGACTACAAAGAATGCAAAGAACTATTCTACAAAGAATAGTTTGAATGAAGTATGAACAGAAACGTATGATCTTTGAAAGCACCAAAAGAAACAGTCAAAAAAGGAATAAGAGATGACATGTGTTGATGGGCACCCACAAACACACCAATTTTCAACTGCCTTTCTGTATGCAGTTGCTCACAAGGTCTGGTTTTGTAAAATAAAAGTCAACATCAAATCATTAAGAGAAGGTGACAGAAAGATAAAGGACAGGATTAGAGCTATTAACCACCAGACAAGGCAAGAGAAGGACAGAGGAGAAATCAGACGTTGCCTACTGACTTACAGAGAGGGTACAGAATGAAAAGGCTAAGATTGCAATCATTGTCAACTCCTAAAGAGTACAAAAGGTACAGACAAAAACCACCACATGATCACCAATAAAGAAAAAAACCAGCAGATATGATGAGGACTTAATAGCTGGCATCTTTTACCCTTCCTGTCACTGTACGTAATCCTAGCCTCATCACTTGGCCACATCTTGATGCTTCTGGATACGTGAATGAGAGTGTGAAATCAGTGAAAGAATGAGTGTGAGAAAGAAAAATGCATTTTGTGAAAGCAATATCACCTTCACCTTCTATAGGGTTTCCACATTATATTTTGTTACACTAGTTGCAAAAATTATCATCACTTGTGGTCTCAGGACAGGGCACTGGAAAAGTCCTATGATGCTTACCTTAAAGCAATAAGCTTAATGCTGCACAAGCGAACATGCTTGTGGATCCTGAATCGTATGAGCCCATTCACAAACACGCACTTACTGCATAGTCTCACGTGAAAACATATCCCACATGATGAAATAACCATCCCTAAGCATCTTACATGCTGGGATTTTAATAATTAGGGAAATCTGTTCATAAACCGGAGAAAAGAGCTACACGTCACTCAAGTATAAACACCCTCATCAGGTGAATCTGTGAGTCTTTTCTTGCTATCTGCTATAAAATGAAGCACTGGGAAATTATAAAGCAACTTAATGGTCTAGAGCCAATAAAAGCCACTAGTTCTACTGTTATTACTGGTACTATTAATTGCCTTTTCTCACACGGTAGTCTCCGCTAGTAGAGCCCTGTATGTGAATACCAAAACCAGGCAGAGTCCTTCCTCCAGTGGCAATGGGCCAAGACCTGTGATACATGCAGATCTAAGTCCTACCCCTGCTGTCTCTGTGGAATTCCATACAGTCATGGTAAATGACAGCATGACAACCATGAAGCAGCCACAGATTTTTTACAGGTCAGTCCCTGGTTAATAGCAATTTGAGGAACATTTCTGCTCACCCTTTCCAGTTCATATTCTTCACAGAAGGAACCATTCTCACAAACATCACATCACACACACACTTAATATTATTATTTAACTTTTTCCTGCTGTAAGGCACCTACAGAGAATGCATTCTCCATTGCGTTTGATGGAACAGTAACAACTTTTAAGCAAACAATAATGCTGTCCCCCAAAGAGCTTGAAAGCTGAAAGGAAAAACAAAGGGAGTTGATTTTCCATATTTGCAAAAGCAGTGGTATACAAAATTGCAGAAGCATTGATAAATAAAGCATGTTATTATATAAGTAGCCTTATACTCTGTAAATGCTTGATGGTTAGTACTTTGCCAGCATGCACATTAAGTATGACTGTTTGAAGTTTTAACTCAATAAATTCCAGCTTCACTACTCTGCCTCTTTAAAGAGGGTTCTTTCCTTTGAAAAGCATTACAATGTAGGATAAGGCAATATTCATTAACATTAAAATATTGAAAATAATAATAAAAATTAGCCAGAACAGTCACAGTTTGTAAAGACAGACTTTTTTATTTAAATAAAATAAAAATAAGTTGGATGTGAAAAAAGAGCCTTAAGAAAAAAGAAGCAGACTATGTTTGCTCTAAAGGGAGGTAAAGAAAGAACAAAAGAACTGATGACTCCAGTCACAGCCAAAAATAAAAGGAGTAATGCAGCTTCTTTCTTCACTCAGTTGCTGACTCTATATTCACTTATTCCCATTACATATCATTCAGATACGCAAAGGAGTTGGTAAATTTCTTCAGGAGAGATTTTTGCAGTGTTATTTACTAACTATGAATTATTTCCTGAATTTTGACAGACATAAACAGTTTTGACTCATCCTTTTGATAATTACACAGCAACAGTGCTTATGAATACAAGTAATTTCTGTGTGCTTCTTATGCTGTGATTATTCCAGAGTTCTCTTGATAGCACTTACTGAGTGATTTCAAATACTATTCATTTTTTGAACTTCTACCTATTCATAGTACTCAGGGTTTTTAGCATGTTTGTTTTGTCTTAATCTCAAGTAATAGTTAGATTTTTAACATCCATAAAAAAGGCTGTGTTGTGATTAATGGTATTGCATAAATCCTCTGTAAGCAGAAATTGTATGAGTTTCTTAACACATTATACCTCAACTAGCATACTAGCATCTAACCTTCAATATTCTCTGCTACTTCATTCCATATGCAGTTCCTAAAGTGACAAGGTTTTTTGAATCATTGATTGTGAGCATCTAACTTGAGACATTCTTGTGGAAGGCCTTATTTCCATGAAGTAGAATTCAATATTCTGTAAAAATAAGATCCCTTTCAGGCTCCCTAGCAGCAATGCTTTTGGATAGGGGAGAGGGCAGCACATACTGGATGAATAATAGTCATTTAATTACTTTATGGTGTTTCTTTTAAGGGTTAAGCTTTCTGTTTCTAAATCAGTTAGTTTAGTTTAGGTCAACCTAGAAATAAGATTGTCTTGACATTTTATGCTTCTTTCAGACCTCTGCATTTAATAAATACTAGATTTAGAATGTTAAGTTGCTTTTAAGAATTATCCAAAGTTTAGTAATATTTGGCATTTTTGTGGAATAGCAGCTTGTCTTTTCTCATTTGTGCCAGACATCACCAGTTGGTGGGTCCTTTACTATGCTATATTTAATAAAGGAAACAAAAAACTTGGACACTACTCTGCATATGGGGTGGGTCTCCTTTTAGTGCCGAGAGGAGCATTGCCAGAAGATGCACCACCCAGTTGCTACATGGGATTGAAGCCATTCTGCCCTCCATTTTCACAGAAGACATTTACCAATATGCTGGTTATGGCTGGGATAGAGTCAGTTTTCTTCTCAGTAACGTGTATGGGGCTATATTACGCTGAAAACAGTGTTGATTATACAGGGATGTATTTTTTATTGCTGAGCAATTACATAGCATCAAGGCCTTTTCTGCTCCTCACACTGTTGAGCCAGCGAACAGCTTATGGGTAAAGAAAAAGTTGTGAGGGGACACAGCTGGGACCGCTGACGCAAACTGACCCAAGCAATATTCCATACCACATGACATCATGCTCAGCCATCATCTCAAAACCTTCAAGTCTCACACTGGGCACAAAAAAAGACTATCTTGATTTAACCTCAGGCAGCAACTAAGCATCACAGAGCTGCTCACTCCCTCCCAGCAGGATGGTGGGGATAATTGTAAAAGTAAGAAAACTTGTGGGTTGAGATAAACACAGTTTAGTAAGTAAAGAAAAATCTACACACACCACTAAAGCAAAACAAGGAATTTAATTCACTACTTCCCATCAAAAAGCAGGTGCTTTATCATCTCCAGGGAAGGTTCCATCATGTGTGACAGTTACTTCAGAAGACAAATACTGTAACTCTGAATGTCCCTCTCCTTTTTTCCTGCTTTCCCCAGCATTATATTACTAAGTGTTCTCTTCTCCAGGCTGAAGAAGTCAACTCTCTTAGCCTGTGTTCACAGGAGAGGTGCTTCAGTCATCTGATCATCTTTGTGGCCCTCCTCTGGACCTGCTCCAATAGGTATGTATTGTTTCTTCTTTGACTTCTGCTTGCCTTTTTTTTTGGAAGCTTAACACCAAAATTTGATTTCTTGGAAAGCACCATGTGTATAGGTATTAAAACACTACAGAAGAGTTCAAGTTTCTTTTCAAAGAGAAATCAGCATAAAAATCAGAAGGAAAGTGAAGTACTCTAGCAAGCAATTAGGTAATTTAAAGGTTAGAAAATCACTAAAAAAGCTGTAATTACCTGGTCATTTGCTTGAGAACAACCTTATACACAATCGTTTAGACTCTCCTAACTCCTGTGGTGCAGTGGAAGGAAACACAGGTGAGAGAGCAGTAAGGGAAAATGGAGAAGGGACTAAAGAGGAGCAGGATACTGAAAGGGGCTTGACAGAGGACTCCAGCCCTTTGCCAGAACCCTCACTTAGGCACTGAGACTGAGGGGCAAGGACACCCTCAGCACGACACAAGCACTGCAGCTAGCCAGAGCACTGGCAGAGTTAGTTTTCAAGCAGTCACTCTTCTTTGATCTCACAGCAAATAAGAGATCGTTATCAAAGGTAGCTCAGCTCTCTGGTAACTGAAAAGCACTGACAGACCACTGACAGACCACAGCCATAATGATCCCATTCTAGCTGCCTTCATTGCAACAGGCATAGTTGCACTGCACAGTGGAAGAGTACACTGTAACAGACATATTTGGCATATTTATTACTCTTACACAGCAAGTTGAAGGATTAACTATTCCTCATATCAATTGTGAAATCTTTGGCAACAGTGGCACACAGTGGACTTCTCTAATGCTATAGAAATTATACAACAATATCTCCCAGTATTTAGTACTGGTAAACTTTGGTGAATCTAAGAGTTTACTCTGTCTGCGTGCAATCCATCCACTTGTAGCTCCTGCTTATTCAACCTTCAGTGCTGTCTGTCCTTAGCAAACAAAGAAATCACATACTGTCTCACTGTGCTTGTGGTGATATTCAGCATTTATATGATGCTGATGCAGGATGGTCATATGGTAACTAACCTCAAAGGGTAGACTTGAAATTGTGTTGAGTATTGGCAAGTCTTAACACTAAATTTTGGAAGTTCAGGAAATTCATGTCTAATACTATCTATTGCAGTTATACATTATGGGGTTAATTTGCAAGGTTTGTATTCTTAAAAAGCTGGCTGCATCATGTTTCGCATGGACATTAAGCGAGTCCCAGCTAGTACCAGAGAATTCCAGACATTTATTTTTAATTTACTCAAAATTCTTTTAAGTGATGGGAAGAGAAATGGGTAACACAGGCAGTTGTTTAAACTTAACAGTACCATGTCTCCAATTGTGTCAAGTGCAGTGGGATCAGCAGGCAGCTTTCTGGATTAAGCAGAAGACAACTGCCAGATTAAGCAGAAGATACAAGCTCACTGTGCTGAGAAGAAGATCATGCATTCTGCTACTGGAAACTTCTGGGAGAAATAGTCTGCTGTTTTGTGGGGGATAGCAGACAGCAGCATAACCATTGTGGAAATCCAAAAACATATATATATACCACTTCTGTGGCTACTGAAGTTAGATCACTGTGATTAAAAAAAGGCTGGTAACCACATACAAATCTTTTTAGCTCAAATTTTTGGCTTATTTCCAGCTCAGTTCAGTAGTCATTACGAACCCGTCCCAGACCAACAATTGGGGTCGGGACCTAACATGCTGGAAGGCCATACTTCCAACAGCTGTTAAGATTTTTTTTTTTCCTTTTCTTGTCTTTAACAAACCTTTCAAATAGTGTCACTACCTCACATGAGCATTTTGACTATGTATGCCTATACATTTTGGGCAGCACCTTCCACTAACAACAACAACAACGAAAAAAAAAATAAAAAAAAAAATCAATGACTGCAGCTATGCTAGCAGACATCCAAAGAACTTTTTGTCCATCTTTACTGTATGTTTCCTGTGCTTTATCCCTTCACTCTTGTGGGTAGCAGTAATAAATGTTGTAGCCATAACTCTCCTTGACTGCACCATATTTAGGCTTGCACCCTTTCAAATGTGTCTTGGAGAGATATATTAAACAAAGTGCTGCTGGCATGGATGGAGCTGCTTGTCCTTCTTAGTCAAGGAACTAGAAAAGTATCTGAAACGCATACTGCTTTGAGCACAGGAAAACCCTGCTTCTGTATTCCATGATGAGACAGGGAGCATGAACCATAAAGTGCAAACTATAGAGCATGTTGTTGCATCATGGATGTGCGCTGAATGGTGATGATATCAAAACATGCAAGAACATAAGCAGTTTAACAGTGGACTTGCTCATATATAGAGCCCTTTCCTGAAGAAATACCATACCATTTTAATAAACGAGGTTCATAATCTCGCATTTTGAAATTCATTCAATCTGTCTTCTACAGCAATTTCTACCAACTACTGTTCAAACTTTCAGTGAAAAATGTGATTACCTCAAAAAAATTTGTGAACACAGTGTTGGCCTTGAACCTGCAAATAAAACTCCATGTCCTACCTAAAATAAAAGGCTCAGTATTACCTATTGTCAATGTAGCACTTTTCATCAGCTCTGAAAGGTGAGAGCAGAACTCCCCATGGATCATCAGAACAAGCCTGCAAATACATTAGATCTGACTCTCCACAGCTGCACTTTCCAACGATGCAGCTACAGCTTGAGACCAGTCCTTAAAAAATGCTTTCATATCACTGAAGCAACTCCACTGCTGTAGTAAAGCTTAAGAGAAAAAAAAGAAAAAAGCAGGGGGGAAAGGGGGAACAGAACAGTCAGGGGGAGAAGACATTGCTAAATTCAAATCATATTGTGGTTTAACCTAAAACCAAGTTCGACATTTTACATATTTTTTGCAATCATGTTGTAATACAGTTTGAAATTTGCAATTTTTTTTCCTAGGGATTGCAGATCTCAGTAAAAACCTAGACTACTTTTTCCTCCACTGTTTACAAGGAGGAAATTTGTAAACAGGAATAAATTCTAGAACAGGAGTTACAAGCAGGTATGCCCACCTCAATTTCTCTCGTGTTAGGCGGAAGGATAATGAGATGGATCCTTCCTTCAGAATCTTGGAATTGAAGCAGGTACCAGAATTTTATTTTCTTTATTTTCTACAATGTCTTATCAGTTCTGATACTAAGAAGCAACTTCTTTCATAATAAAATTACAATGAAGTGAGTCCAAATCCCAGGACAGGGCTACAATTTTGATCAGTTGAATCTAAAAAAAGACAAACTACTAATGCCCTGCCATAATGATTATATCCAAACATATAGAGTTCATGTGGTAAGTTTGTTTCAGCCTTCAAGAAAGAAGCATCATGCACTCTCCAAGATCAAAATGATTTACTGAGTAGAAACTACTACTATACGGCCACAAGGTTTTCCAAGAGTCTACCTACATTAATTATTGCTGCAGTTGGCTCCCTATCTAAAGAGCAAATCAGAGAGGATACAAGTGATTATTTTGTAAAAATATTTACATGGGTATTCGGTATAGAATATCTACAACAGGGGAAGATAAATGACTAATTTTCCTGACTCAAATGATACCATTCCACTACTAACAGAAGCAAGAGAGGTATGAAACAGTAATCTTCAGCTCATTCCAGCACTTGTCCCTTTCTGTGGTTTAACCATCAGCAACTAGAACACGCAGCCATTCACTTGCTTCTCCAGTGGGATGGGGAAGATAATCAGAAAAATAAGGAAAACTCATGGGTTGAGATGAAGACAGTTTAAAAAAGTAAAGCAAAAGCCTTGCATGCAAGCAAAACACAGAATTCATTCATTACTTCCCATCAGTAGGCAGGTGTGCTGCCATCTCCAGGAAAGCTGGACTCCATCATGTATAACATTTACTTGGGAAGACAAATGCCATAACTCTGAACTTCTCCCCCTTCCCCTTCCTCCTCCTCCCCTCAGCTTTATATTACTGAGCATGATGTCATATGCCATGGAATATTTCTTTGGTCAGCTGGGGTCAGCTGCTCCAGCTGTATCTCCTCCCAACTTCTTGTGCACCCCCAGCCCTCACTGACAGGGACAGAAAAGGCATTGACTGCTTAGGAACAACCAGTGCACTATGAACACTATCATCAATTCAAATTCCAAATACAGCACTATACCAGTTGGCAGCAAAAATGTCACCTCCATCCCAGCCAAAATCATTACACCCTTCTCCACCTTTTCCTTATTAAAGATAGCTGTTCTACAATGCAGACAGACTTCAGGCATGCAAATACAAGGACAAAATTGACATGCAGTGGCTTTATCTTAAAGTAGGGGGTACCTGGTGTCACACATTAGAGCAATGGTTCCTGAAAATCACAGAGCTTCTCTTGTAGCAGCCAGATGAAGATCTGAAAGAGCAGCAGCTGCCCAAGAGCTATTTTGATGATTAACAGAGAGTCTTTACCATATGTGGAGACCAGATAAATGACCATCCACATGCCTATTCAGTCACCTGGTTTCAAACCTGCCAGTATTACTATGCTTCCTACAAATGCCTTATTACAGCAATTATCAGTTGCTACCACAGTAGCTTGAATGTTGGTAAATAAAAAAGCCCTAATAAAGTACGCTTCAGCAAAGCTAATGCATGCATAAAAAGCATCTGGATTCCTTTGAGATGCTGCTGTACTTGAAAGATTATATATTAAAAGGCTTTCTTCTAAGTCTTTATTATCTGTGTAGTTACTCTCTTTCCTCCAAACATATGTCCAGTCCTCTCCACTCAGGTGAAGTATTATGGATTAAGTGGAGAATGAAAGGCCTTCATACTTAGCTCCCAATCTTTTTTGCCATGTATTTCAAACAATGGAATTACATATAAGAGGGGTAAAATACTTTAAAGTCAATAGTATAATTCCCAGTATTAGGAGCTGGAAGGATACAAACCATATTCTTATTAACTTTCATTAAAAATAAAAAAAAAAAAAAGTCTACTTGATTACCCTTTTATTTTTTTTTTTAAAAAATCAAGTAATCAAGGCCATTTGCATTTATCTGAACATTACTGAGTTACATTCACATGCCTAAGAAATCCTAAATTGCTGAGAAATCCAATAGTATTATTTACATCTAATCAAATCAGAATGAACAATGCCTACCTAAAATCTCATATTTCACAGCAAAAGTACTCAACATTTTGAATACAACCAAAAAACTAAAAAAATCATACTGTTTTGCAAGAAAATGTATATACATGATCTAGTGAGAGAATAGCTCTTTGTTAACAATTTGATGAAATGTAATTTCATCCACTGGATTTCCTCATTACACTTCTAGTCTGCCAATAAAATAAGAATTTTAACCAATTTAAGAGCACAAAAGAATAAGCATCAATATTAAGAAGTAAAAAAATTGTTTGTATATACAATTACACAGATGTACTAATCACCCTTCACATTACAATGTGAGCATGAGCTTGCCTCTGGCATCAGACTATATATGGTATTTTTGGTATATATGGTATTTTTAAACATTCATTCCAAATGAGTGTCACGATTAAAAAAGTCTTGTTGCATAAACAATTAGGTCCCTGTGTAATCCAAAGGGTTTACAAGCTCAACACACATTCCAGTCCACTAATAAAATAAAAAATCAACTATACACAAATGAAGCCAATTTTAGCTATTTATAAAAACAGTAAATAATTTCAAGGAATTGTCAGGAAAACAAAGAAAAAAATAGATAAAAAATACTTCCATAACACAAAACAGCGAACAGAATTAGAACAACACTCTTTGGAATGTATTACAATGTTTCATTCCTCTCAGAAAAAAAACTTGCCGTGAGCAAAATACACACTGCTATCTTGTTAAAACTGAACTTCACCAGTGTTTTTAATTACTTTTCCTAGAGAAACAAAGTTTGTGAAATTACTCTTTGTTGTGCCCAATAACTTCTGCATTTGTTGGGCAACTTCTACCCAATTTGAAAGAACATATCTTTCAGTTATTCTCGTATCATTCAAAACCACAAACTATCAAGACAGAGGAACATCTTATGCATGTCCCTATGGGAGGGAACAGGGGAGGGGGGTCTTGCCAGCTTCTGATACTATCTATTGAAAGGATTCAGTTAGCCATTTATTTCTTAATTTTTGGATCATCTGGTCATATAACAAGGTCATATAAGGAAAGGTTTTGAACTGCATGTTAGCACACACTTCCTCAGGGTACACATGAAACAGCACTGTGAAGCAGGTAGTGAAGAACATTGAAAACAAAACATGCATATCACATTTTGTACTAATTCTTGCATATAGTGCACAAAAACTACAGTGAAATTTCCAATTTTAGAAGTCTGCAATCTTGCAAAAATTTGAGCCTTTGTAAACCCATTCGGTGGAGAACAAGTTCCAAAGGATCAGCTAAGTGGGATGCTAACAGAAGCTGGCAACACTGCACTGCTACAGTAAAGGTTATCCAAGCAACCTTCATTGTATTTGGCCGGTTTCCCAAAGCATATGAAGAGAGGTATTGTTTGTTTTGTCCTGATACGAAAATCTTCCATTTCCACCCCAATATTTTTTAAGACAACATATAAAAGACCCCCAGAAATGCCTAATATGTGTCTAGCTGTGCTCTCACTGAAAAGGATGACAGTTTTGCTATTGACTTAAAGGAATATGGAACAATAACGACAGCTCTTAAAAATTATTGTTCTGAAAACAGTATTTTGCTCTTCATTTTTATTCCAAAAGTTGGATGTTTTCCAATCTTAATCTTCAATTTGAAGCTTTCAATTAGAAACATGAAGTAAATACATAGTTCATTGACTATTTTAAGCATTCCTATGAAAACAGAAAAACAACTTTACTATTTCATTGTCCTTCTTCCTTGAATCAATCACATAGAGCTGTTTGTTAAATTGAAGAAGAGGAAAAGTACGAAAAAGCACATAAGATCCATAGTGCAATGCATGTATATATATTCTTTATATTTATACTTACATAATGTTTAATTTAATCCTCTCTTAAAAAAATAAAGCCTTCCTAAGAAAAAGTGACCTGAGCCAAAGTCTATGTCTTTTCTCCATGTATCAGCAAAGTCAATGGGAGAAAAATCCTAAGTCTAGATTTTCACCAATGCCACTGTTTTAGAGCTATTCACATTCAAGATCTTGGCCGCTTCTTACAATTCAAGTGAATTTTTGAAGATTGATTTTCTGCAACAGCTGTTCTATACTTATCTAAGACTACAGAACATGGTTTCTTTCGCCTTGCAACATACACATTGACTCAAAAATGGAGGGGGGGGGGGGAAGGGAGAAAGCAAGCCTTCTGAGACAAATTACCTCAAAATTTGTCCTCTTTCATTCGATTTTATCATTCAGTTTCCCTAGAGAACGATGGATCATTTGGTTGAGATTCTGTTGACCAGAATGCTAAGACAGTATCTAATTCTTATCTTAGTTTTCACCAAATGCAGATTAGATCCAATGGATCTAATCAGCCCATTCAGTGTTATACAGTAAAAAGATAAATAACATTCATATCCTGACTATTTAATTCAGACTTGGGAAAAAGGTAAATCCTTTTATAAGTCTCTGGAGTGTCTCTAATTTATTTTTTCCAGTTGTCTAAGAATATATATGAGTCTGTCAGTCCTCTACTCCTATTGTCTGAAATAAGATTTGAAGAAGCTAGATACCTGGATGCCTCCAAATAAATGCTTTTTGCCTGCAAATACCTAGCATGGACAAGAGGACAGCTCCGCTTCCATGAGGATTGAAATGGAGAGACATAATCAGAACTTGTCTCTCCTGGAAAACAGATTTCTGCATTACCTTTTTTCCTCACAAGATTTTACAGAGATGTATTTTTTAAATTATTTGTGATGGAACAAACATAGAGGCTTTTACCATTTCTATTACGTATGACTGAGATCTGAAGTGACTGCACATTTCTTGCTTCTGAAGGTCTTTAGCTTAATTTCTTGTGAAAATTAATGTTTGTGTCTCTAGGTATTTCCCATTCATAACTTCTGGTTAATTTTGTCTAAATTTGATACAACATCAGCAGTTTCAAAAGATTAAATTCTTGCTAGTTTTGTGGAAATCAGCAACAAAGGAAACATAGGAAGAGGCACAAAGCAAGTGTTCCCAGTGAAGGCAGGTAATTACCCCTCAATCTTTATTCAACACTTTAGCATAGGAATGGCAGGTTTGCACTAGCCACCCTGTCTGTTGTTAATTCTCCAGCCAGGTAAGTGAGTAATATGAGAAGGATTTGAGAATGTTTTCTAGAGAGGTAAATTAGGATAACAGGATGCGTTTCAATAGAAAAATCAGTCCTCATTAGTTCAGCTGTTTATGAAACAACCCATTTTACATTTAAATTCCACACTCAGAATGCTATTGAGCACTGTGGTTAGCAGAACAAATAGTGTTTTGATATTAGAAGAGACTGAAAACTGAACCACTGAAACAGAAGGAGAAATTTAGTCAGAATTATGACAACTCTCTACTGATATACCACCCAGAAGATCTGTAAAGAGGTATCTGAAAGGCAACTACTTGAGGGTTGTCATTATCAAAGTGATCTGCGATCTGAGCTTCCTCACCATCCTGAATGAATGCCAAATCATAATGTCAGGAAGAAGGGAATTCAAGAACTCTTTCAGTTCTGTTTACAGTTCAGAGTTCAAAACAGATTACCTTGTATCTTCTCAAAAGATGACATTTTTCTTACAAAGATGAGCTCGATCACATCAAATTAAATGACCCAACTATCCAGATGATGCTCTAAACATCTACTTCTTAAATCTCTAACCGAGAAACATCATAACTTTGTAACTGTAATTTTTTCTATTACCAGGTCAAATGAGGAAACAAGAAAACTACTCCTCCTCCAAGAGTAACAATGCTCATCTACTCTAGGAAAACATGTAATCTTACTCGGGAGTTCTCTGAGGCAGCAGTCTTCATGACAGAGATGAAAAATATGATCTTCACAGAATCACAGAATCTTAGTGGTTGGAAGATCATCGAATCCAACCACATTAAAAAAAAACCAAACAAAAAAACACCAAACAAAAAACCCCCAAACAAACAAGCCAAAAATAAACAAAAAAACCTTGAAAAAGAAAAAAAAACCAAAACACACAAAAAACCCCACCAAAAAACCCACCAAACCCATAAAAACCCACAAAAAAAAAAAAGCACCCACCAACTAAACCCCACATCCCACCACAGACCAATAATCTTGGGCACTAGAGCATACCCTGAATAGCCATGTCTACACGTTTCTTAAATCCCTCCAGGAATGGTGACTCCACCACCTCCCGGGGCAGGCTGTTCCAGTGCCTGACCACTCTTTCAGTAAAGTAATTGTTCCTTATATCTAATCTAAATCTCCTTTGCCTCAGCTTCATACCATTCCCTCTGGGCCTGTCGTTATTCCTTTGGGAGAAGAGGCCAACCCCCGCCTCTCT
>BJBW01010510.1:159267-215923 GCA_004320125.1 Scolopax mira | reverse complement strand
ATGAGTGCAGGCAATGCCTTCACTGACTCACACCATCCTGCAGGGTCTGAAGGCAGTGGGCAGAGCCAGAGGCTGATAGCACAGTCCATTGACAGCCTCCGACACAGCAAGGGAGTGAGCCTCAGCCAGGATCAGTGGAGGGCAAGCAGTGGGGCTAGAGATGAGCTCAAGTGGGGCAGGACTGGGAGCCCAGGCCAGTACTGAAATGAGACTCCTGGCCCATGGCCAAGGCCTAGGAGAGGCTGGGGAGGGACACTCAAGCCTGCCAGTGCCTGCCAGTATGAAAGTCAGAATTTCTGATTTTGATCAGCAAAATAATCTGTTCTTCCTTCACGAATTCTCGTCACAAATAAATATTGTCACTGTGTCTCCCTCTTTGTTTAGCCTCTTTCTTAGAGATACAACCCAGCCTCTGTGTTTGAACTTGTAGAATGGGATGTGGGATATGTTCAGATCTAGGCCAAAATTTTATCAAAAAAACCCCTGCTTGCCAGGTTGTTTGCAAAAGCCACCTGACATTTACAAGTCCTGGATTGCTAAGAGGAATACTCCAGTGAACCCCTTTGATACCTGCTACAGTCACAGTGACATAGGAACTCAATTACTCTTGAAATGAAACTAAACATGTAGATGATGCAATATCAATAAAGCAGAGAAACACGTCTGAACAATCTGGTACCTACTTACGATTTTTGGATCCATTTGGATTCTACTGAAAAAAAAAAGCCATAAATCTCAGTGACAGCTCATCAGATGTGAACTGGAAACGTGCTGTCACAAGGCTCAAGCCGTCTCACAGATACAGAATGACAGTCTTTGGCACTCCAAAGTTTGGATGTGAAAAGAATGGAAGGCAAGCAATGAGTCCTAATATTCTGCATATTGTTGAAGGAGTAGGAATCAGCCTGCCTCGGGAGTCGAAGTCTTCCTATCAGCCAGCCAGGGCGCCTGATGCATTGCTGAGATTAGAGCCATAACACAATACTGCAGACAACCCAGCCTATTAGCTTTGAACCTCATATTACAGTCAACTTTCAACATTTTCCAAGCTTCCAGGTCTCTGATGTGGCAATTGGAAGTTCTTCTGAGCTATTTCCCATCTGGATGCATTTACAGCTCCTGACAGTTTTGATCAAGACTTTTAAAAATTTATTCTCCATAAGCATTTATGGATCTGTCTGCTGCTGGTTGTCTCAGTAGTCTCATTGGTGCATTCGCAGCTAGTCCATCTGTCTGAAAAGGTCTGGATTTATCTCTGAATGGGCCATAATTACAAGGCCTAAACCCAGAGATACAAGGTCTACCTTCCTGACAGATTTGGATTCAGTTAATTAGAAATGCCTCTCACAGGAAAGCTAAGAAAACTGTTTTTTTCTTCAGATCTAGAAATCCACAGTTGTCAGGAACTTTAAAATAATCCACCTCATTTTAGCTACATCTCTGAGCCTTTTCTTCCACGGACTTCACTTCCCCTACTCCTTGCAATGCCGTGTTTTGGGCTGCTGCAATTTATTCTTCCTTTGAGTCGTGCTGCTCAAGTCCCCCATGCGGTGGCAGAGTGGACAACAGACTTTTTCCCTGACGATGAAGTGAGGAAAAGCTCGGTGGCTGAAACTTGAAAAGAAACGCCAGATGGATGTATTCCATTCATTTTCACAGGAGATATATAGCTACATACGCCCTTGGCATGGCTTTGAAAATCTCATCCAGCAGCAATGAACACAGTAGGCGAAAATGTCTTGCAGACAAGGTCAATGGCTTTTTGAAATTTCCCTCCTGTCAGGAGGAAAAGCATGTTGTTATCCTTCCTGCAGCTACCACTAACCTATACCCATTCCTCCTGGTAGTATCTGTCAGACCCAGTGAATGGCAGAGGCTGTTCTTCTTGCCTATGGGTGCTCCCCTCAAGCCTGGCACCTAGTTACTGTTCCGTATAATGACCTTCCCAATTCAAACCCAGCAAGCCAGCACCATGTGAACCAAGAAACTTACCTGCTAAGCTCACAGTCACCAAACAGATTTTGCCAACACCTCCCTCTCTCTCTACTGATTCAACAGCATATCAAACAGCTTTCAGGTTCCCGGCAAACAGCAGAAAAGCCCTGTTGTGGGGGGCTCAGCCTTCAGGCATTGTTAGCTTTAGTGCCTATAATGACAATTACTTCTATTTGTTTAATTCTGGTTTTCTTGTCGCTCTGAGGGTCTGCCACACTGCAGCTCCCCATGGAGGGCCTAAGGATAAATGGCAGACTCCAGCGCCTTCCATCCCCAAGGATCACAAAGCTCTTCCCAGCTGTGCAGAGCCCGGGAAGAATGTTGGGGAGGCAAGCAGCTACTGGGTTTGGGGAAAATCCTCACCTATGGATGTCAGGGCTCTGCTAACACCCAGGCTAGACAAGACTCGGGTTTTATAAATCCTTGTTTCCTCCCGCAGGGCATTGCTGGGAACGCACAACGCCAGGCTCACCCAGGAAGGGCTGAAGCAGCGGCCCTTGGGGCCCAGCCCCATCTGATGAGCACCTTACCGGGCCAGAGCAGACGCGGTGCCCCCGAGGCCCTCCTTATCTACCGCCCCATATCCTTATCTCAGCCTCCCCGTCAGCTCAGGGCACCGCAGCACTTGTTTCTCCCCGGCGCAGGCCCCGCTCCCGCCAGGCCGGGCCGCACTACGGGCAGCCGCCTTCGGTGCCTCCCCGGGCCTGCCCCTCCGCTCGTTCAGCCGCAGGGCTGGATCGGGCCTTCCCCGGCCCCTCAGCAGCGCCACGGGGACCCTCCCGCCCGCAGCTCCCCGGGGCGGCCCGTCGCCAGCGGCTCCGGCGGCGCCATCGCGGCCTCGGCTGGCGGCGGGGGCGGCCGGCAGTTATCGGCGGTGGCCCTCTAGCGGCCTCCGGCCCGGCTGGGAGGGGAGGGCGCCCTCAGCCGCGGGAGGCGACCGAGAGAGGGGTGTCGGGGGCCGTGAGGAACCGTGAGGGCCTGAGCGGCCTTCCTTCCCACTTGCAGCACCCCCGAAACCCCGGGATGCCATCTCAGGCCTGTGTCCTTGATGAGCCCCTCGGGAGCAGGGGCCTTGCTCTGGCAGGACAGCTCAGGCCAGGCTCTGACCCACTGTTTCACTTGCCAAAGCCTCTAGAAACCAAACCGAACGAGAAGCCGCTACACTGTTCCCAGTTGGGGATCAAGTTTTGGGAAGCCACATTGTGATAAAACCGTGTCTGTAACAAGCCAGAGGTACCCATAGCTGTGAGGGAGCTGCTGCTTTCCAAGAGCTTCCCTGCCCCAAAGGGCAGACTTCACAGCTCTGAGGCTTGTGAAGCTTAGAAGGACCCACCACAATCCTCTGACCCAAACATTTTTAGCACAGGCCATCTGTACAGTTTGTGTTTAGCATTTCACCAAGAGGCCAAATGGGTGTGGTAGCAGCCTAGATTTTTATGTTCCCAGGGCCCATGTCCATGACAGTCACGGCCTCCGCCTTCTTCCCCCGTTAAGTCCCTCTACTCACCAACAGGGAAAAATAATTCCTTCTTCCATCTACCCTGGCTCAGCCATTCTCCAGGAAGACCTGAGTCAGATGTTTGGTACCTAAACCAAATACCTGAGGAAGGTGGGGAAGAAGGAGACAATTGCTGGAGGGAGACACACAGTTACTAAACCAGCCTAATGTAAACAAGATCTAAAGCAAGAGTTCAAAGTTATTAAAACTAGGGGAAAATGCCAAAGAAGGAAATTCTTCTCTGTTCAGTCACCCAGCTCCAGAGCCAATGAAACCTGCTTCACGATCCCTGAAAGATGATTTATGAGCATGTTTTTAAACTGCAGACAACAATAACAACAACCTCTTCTCCGTGGACCTTTTCATCAGTGGAGCTCAAAGTGCTTTTCAAAGAAGGTCAGTGTCACTACCCATTTGCAGATGAGGAAAATGAGGCACAGGAAGAAAAGGATTTTTCTACAGCCATCAAGCAAGTGAAGAAGCCAGGGACAGATCCTTAGTTGAGTGCATTCCGTGTTCAGTAAACGTAAGTCTAAATTTACAAATGGCACCCAAGACGAGGAACATCTTAAGCAAGGGCTTAACCCTTCATCATGCTCTCAGGTGTCTGTACAGCCCATGGACTCCTCCAAAAGAGAGACATGTCTGGTGAGGCCACACAGAGGTGTATATGAGCCAGAGGTGATGGAGAAGGACAGTTGAGCTGGACAAATGGAAAGAAAGTCATTCTGGGGCACAGGAAAGGGGGAAAAGTACAGGAATAGCTTCATTTAATATAACATCATAACAACTGGCAAGCAGATAAGCAACTTTTGGGAGCTGTGTTAGTTTCTAATGGTGTGTTATTACCAGCATCTGAGAGCTCTGGATCATAAAACTCCACAGTGTGTGTGAGGTGGTACAAACAAGAAAAGAGACACTTGAGAAATTAAATTCTGAGATGCTGAGCAATCACTGTCAGAAGACGAGATTGTTCTCCTCCTTGCAGCATCCATCTCCATTGGCATCCCAGAGGAGAACCCAGTTCCTAGTATGGAACCTAGGGTAGATTCCTATCCTAGGATAGAAAAAAAGCTTTCCAAAGTTTTCAATCTTTTCAGCAATTTACAGCTCCCTGCACTGGAATGAGAAACCACTCTTTGGGGACTTAAACAGACAATGGAAAGCCTCATTCTCTTTAACAGAATGTTTTTTCTGTTAGAACTTTTTTCTCTTTCCTAGTTACAAAGTCCAGGTGGGAGGGATAACAGACAGGAAACATAATTTTGCTTATTTAAAGATCTTGAAATAAATTTGACCTCCCACTTGCCCCTCTTTGCCCTCGCAAGACAACCAAATACAACAGACTCTTCCCTCATGTGTAGCCGTGTTACTGAAACCACAAAGCTTCTTGTGGGAGGCAAACCTCAGTGTGCCTGTAGATACTGTTGTGGAAAGGCCACAAAAATATCCCTCACACAAGTGACCGAAGGGCTCTCTCTCTTCCACCCACTCTTGTCTCAGGACACTGTTGATATCAAAAACCTTGAGAAGTAGCAAAATTCACCATCCTCAAGGAGGGGACTCAGCAATGACTGACTGCTTTTTCATCTTTAATGGAATCACATTGCCTGAGTGGACACTTGGAAAATTCTTGACCCTACCATGTAATTGTATATATGCTATGGCAAGGTGTGGATGAATGATGCATCTTAAGACTTTAAATCTGATAAGCAAACATTGGAGCATCAAAGAATAGTCACCTCCTGTGACACAGGCAGCAATGGAGACATGGAAACAAATATTGCCCCAAAGACCATTGCTTGGGGCATATATGGAGAACAAACACGCATTGCAAAGTGACTCCATACTTGCAGTTTTACCTTCCAAATCATGCTTCCTGATTTCAATAATTTTTCTTCCCTTCATTCCTTCAACCTCTCCTGTCCTGTCTGCTTGCCAGCTCTGGACTGACATAACTCTATCTGGGGAAAGAGTATAAGCAAACATAAGTGTGAAGAAGCCACCTCTGAAAGGGTGAGGAAAAACACTGGCAGGTATTTGTTGTGGAGACAGGAGCTGAAGCCAAATACCGATGCAGCTATAGGCTTCTCATTGAAACAGAGCAGCCTGCCAGCCTTTAAAGTCTCTTATGTTCTGTTTGTGGGTAAAAGGCACCTCTGCTTCGCTGGATTCACACCTCATTTATTAACTTTACCCTCAGGTAAACTAAGAAAAGTGCAACCCCAAGATTTTGTGTCATAAGGAGAATTAAGGTGTGTGTAAGACTTTACGAAGCAGAAAATATCAAGCTTGGCTACAGGACACTGAGAAAGGACACAAATGTTTTCCAGCAGGTGATAACACTTAAAGACCCAGGGAGATTAGGAAGTATACACAGTACGAAGTGATCTTACTAATCAAATCAAACTAAAGGGGTCACATTTGAAAAGGCAGAACTACAAGGCAAAATGTCTGCTCCTTTAATACCTTAGGTCTGCAAGTTCACCCAGGTGAACCCATGGGATCACAGCCACAGTCTGGACAGCACTGAAAAGTAGCCAAAATGCCTGTGTAGGAAGAGCTTGCTTTTGGCTACTCATACCTAGGGCTGGCTGGAAATATTTCTGATAAAACCGTGGTGCAAACGTGCTGACTCACCCCAACCATGTCACCGCTGCTGCCAATCAGCAGCACTGCCTGCTTCCCACAGTCAGGAGCCTGGAAGGCCCAGGATTCCCAGCTAAGCTGGCAGGCTCCAACCTTTGGCAGCAACCAAGATCATTTTGGTTTCAGCATTTTCAAAAGGATACTACTGAACATTATTTCAGGACCACATGGACAGATGTTTGCCGTGTGCAGAAAGTTTTGGAAATGTGAGTTTCTGTTCCAAAATAGAAAAAACTGTTCTTCCTCTCATCCAGACCCAGAATCATAATGCCCATGGGATGGCCATGCTGGCATTTGACCGACTGTGGTCACACATCTCCCAAAGTTACGTGCTTTGGACTGACATCACCAGGCTCCCAGTTCCGCAGGAAGCTGGAGAAATATCAGAGACGTGTGTGTTCGAGGAAAGAGCAGAATAGAAAAAGAAAGGGAGTAGGACAGTTGCTTTGCCCCTCTGCATATTTAGCTACTGTTTTACATGGCAAAATTGAAACCCATATTTACCCATGGGTAAAGTAACCCACATTGCCTTGTTTCAGAGCAGCTCTTTATCACAGACGTTTAAGAGAGGAAGGGTGAAGTTTGCCACAGGCGCTTCACGCAGGGATTTTACTATCTTGGTGAAAATTAGCTGATTTTCAGCCAATTTCAGCAAATTTCCATGCCTGTGGTGATCACCTGACGTAAAGACATAGCACAGTTCGACCACTGGGCTTCTTTGAAGAAAGCCATATAAAAAAGTTGAGCAGTTGTCAGTATTAGAGGACACTGGAATACCCGGGCTGGGCTCTGTGGCGTGGGGGCTCAGTGCCCCTCAGGCATGCACCTGCTGAGCTCCTAGGGCCAGGAAACCTGCACCCTCCTACATGTGGTATCCCTGCAGCCAGCAGCCAGAGCTGCCTTCTGCACTGGGAGGTCTCGGTCCTGAGGGATTCTGGTGTGAGAAAACAGGGGAAATGGGACTAAACAGCCAGCAGGCAGAAACCTGGTGGTCGCGTGAAGCACCCCCAGATGTCAGAGACCTCCTGAGGAACTGTAACTGTAACTGAATACAGCCTCTCTTCTCTGCTTACAGGACGTGTCAAGTGCAGCAGCAGCAGATAGTAGCAAGACTGCCGTCTAAGCTTCCCCAGAAAAACTACAGATGTTCCTGTGTTTGGGGCATTTGAAAGTAAAACTGCCAGAGGCAATTTTTGCATGCTACAGGAAACAATTCTACATCAGCAGGAAACAGGTTCTCTCTCTTTTGACAGCCTTCTTACCCTTAGGAACCAGCATTTTATAAAGCCCACAAATCAGACCGTACCCCCTCCCTGCTCTGAAAGCAGGCTATGTTTTAAATCTGTGTATTAGATTTTCTTTCTAAATTGTTTTATCCTCCTCTTGCAAACCCAAACAATTCCCAGACAGTGACTCGTGCTGACTAATCCAGTCTGGGAGACTTCTAGGTGTCCCTGTAACTTAAAACCAGAAAACAAGCTTCCTAATTCAGTAGCTAGACATTCCAATGAAGACCTGTAGGTTCCGAACTTTTATTTTCCTTCTCCTCAGGGTTAAATATGCTTTTATCTTCACTGTGCCTCCCTCCCCCAGCAGGCAAGAGTTGAGATGAGCTGTAATTCGGACATTCCTTCCCTGAGATCCTGCCTACGTTAGAAGTTCTGCTCCATGGGGCATCTCAGTGGCAAAGTTAATGTGAGCCCTCAACATAGTTAAACAGTTAAAAAAGGTGCTGTCTTCCCAAGGAGAAGAAGGAGAAGTAACATTCAAGATATGATCCCAAATAATCATAGAACTGTAAAAAGCCCACAGTTGTAAAAAGATATGGGGCCGTGGATAAATTGTATTTTTGGCCCATTTACAGTGCTGTACTGAGTCATATTTTAGTCATGTCTGGAAACCACAGTGCCATTACAAGGTCTTCCAGCATCGTAGCAGTTGCAGTGGCAATAGGCTTCTGAGCTACGAATGCTGTGAACAAGGTCTGTCTCAGAGCAGATAATGCAGAGTTTACTGTCCCTTCTGTGACCACAGGCTGGGCCAGTAACCAGCGTTTCTGTGCCTGCTCAGAAAAAGGGATATAACTTCTGGGCACAGTAAACTGCACCACTGATTCAAGTCTGTTGTTTTGTGAGACAAGCCACTGAAAAGAGGGAAAATGCCACGTACACCCAAGGTAACACACTTGTGTTGTCTTTCCAGGACGTCTGTGTTGGGTTGTGTGGTGCCTTGCAGGCTGATAGTATTTAACGAGCTGCTTTTGCTCTGGAGCCTGGCTTAGGGCTGTTTCCTCATTGCGCAACAGTGTGGGAGAACACCCATGACAATGGCCTTTATAATTAAAGGTCATTAAAAGCTGTCAGTCAGGGCGTGAGGTGCAAAAAGAAATCAACAACCTTTTGAGCTCACCCTTGCCAGCCCCTCCTCTCACCAACAGCAGCCTCCAGCCTTAGTCTTCATCACCTTCTTTGCCCTTTCCTCTTCCTCCCACTCAAGCATCCAGAGGCAGGGGATTGAGCTGGCTTTTCTTAGCTGCCAAAAGTGGCATGGCAAGGCCACCTCAGGTGCCCAGGCAGCACGGGGGGGCTGTCCTGACTGTGCACTGCCAGCTCATGAGCTCTCAGCTCCCCCCTTTGCCAGCTCCCCTGGGCAGGGAGGAAGGCAGAGGGGCAGGAGAGGGAAACAGCCCGTGCTTCCTCCCTTCACCTTGCAGAGAGTGGGTACCACCGGTCTGGAATGGCCCAACCACTGTGGAAGCTGGTGGGCTTGGGGCTGGGAGGGACTTGTCTCAGTCCAGCTGGTCGGCACCAAAAGCCTGAGCTGCTTCTGTCAAGTGAGAAAGACATGGCCTTTCTCACAAGGATGGGCAGCCCCAGTGACAGTGGGGTATGTGCATGTGGTTAAAATGGCCATGGCAGCCTGATGCCTTACCCTTCTATACAAAATGAGAACTCTGCTGGTATGTCCTCTACATAGTCCTCAAAATCTAGCTACAAATATTTCTGCTGAGATGCCCTTGGGTGTAATATTTTTGGTTTTGTTTTGACTGTTGCTATTTGTAGCTTCTTTTTTCTGTTGTGTTAAAGTAAGAAACAAAATAAATACGTGCTCTACTTCATCACCCACATCTAAAGAAGTGCTCATGCGTTTCATAGGGTAAGGAGAAGAATCAGTAGGGTAGACCCTTGCAAAAATACAAGTGCAATATTGTTAGGACAACAAAGAATTGTGCCAGAAAGAAATGTCAGATAGTCATACTGAGCAGGGTAACCAGTAACCACGTCAGAGATGTGTGTTAGCGTTTCTAACCTCTGAAGAGATTAGGAATTCAAGTACCTGCAATTCAGTAACTGTTTTGTCTTAGTGTCTTGGCTCTAATTCAAAGCAGATAATATGAATTATCATTTGAGAAATGGAGTGCTACCTGACAAGTTGTCAGAAAAAAAATACACCTTTACTAGTTTGCTCTGTAGCTTCTTTTTCACTTCACTGAGAGTAGCAGATGAGAACTCATCTTTGCATATATACATTATTGTGTAGAAGGATACTACTAAAAGCTTCTTTAATATACTGCAATATATTGCATAGAGTCAATATTAGAAGATTTTACATATATATATATATTATATATATATGTGTAGATACAGAGGCTTTCAGATTGAACTTTCAATATTGACTCTGATTTTTTTTCCTCATTTTGAAAGCTTGGTTCCCCCATATTAATGTTGCATTAACAGTACTCTTTCATTATTTATCTAAAGAGAAAAACAAACAATGTACCTCATAAGTAATATGACCTCAAACTATCTGTTTTGGTGCTCCTGAAGTAAGGTTCAACTCATCAATACCAAAAAGGATCCAACTCAAGAGGCAAAAGATTAAGAGAGAAAAATAAGAGCTGTAGATGACCTTGAAATATTGAAATTTAATCAAGAAGCCAGAGATATAATGCAATTACTAGGCTTCTCTACTTGCAAAGGCTCCTTTCAGTCCTGTTTTGATAGTCCTATTGGACAGCAGGCCTTCTTCCAGGATACTCCACAGTAGGAAAATGCCATTTTATGTTAAAAAAGAAAAAAAAATCAGTAAAAAAAAAAGGTTTGGAAACATATTTTTTATGTCATAAGCGATACATGGTCAATATTCTTTTTCTGATGATTACTTTTTCTCTGAGAGAGTTAACTTTCTCCCTGATGAAAGAACGCACCAGGCCAATGTGCATACTTGTCAAACATTTTATTTGGCATTCACACTAATTATGATACTGAATTTACAGAGGAAACTGTGGTACAAAGAAAGAAAGAAAGAATGAAAGAAAGAAAGTCTTCATTAGAACTAACGCAGCAGTCCAGCTGCTCTGTGTGCTAGTTGTAATGAATTCTCCCGTGGCGCTGGACACAGCCATCCTTATGTACAGCAAGAGTCTACTCTGACGTGGTATCTAGAGATTTCCTGTAGTGGGGGAAAAATCTACTCTATTCTCTTTTCCTATCTGGTTCCAAAAAACAGCGGCCCCTCTCCCTCTCTTCCCTCCCCCCCCTCCCGAAAAAAAAAAAAAAAAAAAAAAGAAAAATCCCCTGCAATCAAAAACAAAAAAGCAAACTTCCAGAAACCTGGTAGTTTCCCCTTCTGGAAATGTTCAGCGTGACAGCGTCAAAGGAAAATGTGACTGTTCCAGGATGCTGCAGCATCTGTTTTGTAAACATGGCCAGTAAATGCTGAACCAACACACTCCGATGCTGTTCTGATAGGAGTGTGTCTCCCACTGTGTCCTCCCGTCAGACTTACCACCCGGCCAGCTCAGACTGAAAGTTTAGTTTTTGTTTTAAAGAAAGATGTTAACTGTCCGACCCAGAATACCACAAATAACCCACAGATTTTTGCACATTCATTTCTCCCCTACCACAAAAAAAAAGTGAAGAGTGTTGAATAGAGACCATGCTATAACTGTTTACAAAAGTGAATAAAATGTAGTTAATCTTGAAGCCTAAAATAACTAATTTGGAAAGAAATAAGTCTCACTACAGTATTTAAGCAAACACAAAGGTAAGTTCATTAAAAACACAGAAAAATGAAAAAAAAAAAAGCGGAGTAATTACAAGCACTAAATATTTTGCTATGAAGCTTTTGAAATCTATTTACATACATAAATACAAGTAACTCTGTTGATGCAACCCTTTTAGGACAAGGAGAAAAATGCCAAGTGATCGGTACTGACCAAGCAAGGTTAACAAAATTAAAATACGAAAATGTTACAATGCAGGAAAACAAGCAAGTGTTTTGCTCAAACAGAAAAATGATCCACTTCTCCTGAATCTTCAAATACACCAATGGAAAAGGTCACCCAGAAAGCAGTAATGAATGTTTCAAGAGTGCAGGCAATTCGGAACACTCTGACAAAGACTGTGGGCCATTTGGAGGAAAGGGTTTTTCTCCTTTCCAGCAGGTAATTTGGCTAAATTCTACAAATCAAACGCTTTGCAGCAGGGATGCAGTCTGCATCTGCCTCCCCTTTGCACTAAAACTCCTGAACGTCACCCTGGAAGTGTGGCAGGAATTCTTGAAGTGAGCATAAAGGTTGTTTGAGAGTAAATGAGAGCTGGGCCCTGTGTTTACTTGTGAATTGTGTGATAGAGCTGCATCTGGACAAGGAGTTGTGTCTTGTGAAAGGAACACACAAGCTGATAGTAAGGGCTGCCATTAACTGTTTGGGTAGGGGAAGGTGCCTAAGGCACTCTGCTGCCTGCCACCTGGCAACAGAAGCACAGCGGTTCTTTTTTGATTCTATTCAGCTACAGGGATGATAAAACTATATAAATATATATAAAAATATAAATATATGTAATTTGGAGACATGTGAATGTAGGAAATGTTATCCAAATGTCCTCTTTCTGCCTGCTAAGTGCTCTTACGATACGACATGAGAGCATTTTTACAGCCCTGAAGATCTTTGCAGTCCTTAGTGGGACAGGGGACGGCTACAAAAACATAGGTTTGAGTAAACTGTGGTTTCTCATAAGCACTTGCGTGAATGCACTGAAACCCACAGTGATTAAAGAGACTAATTGCAAAGGATAATGAACTTTGCTTGTCTTCTATAAAGAGAGTGCTGCTTTGTGCTGCGCTGGACGTACACAGAGAGGGTAGACTCAAAAAGTTTAGTTGCTGGCAATAGTCACAAGGAAGACACTAGGAAATCCCAGGGTTTTGTTACAGTTTTTGTTGGTAATGCCACAGAGCAAGTGTGGTGGCTGGTTCTGTGGTTCCTCATCCTGATCAGGGAGAGTAAAATTGAACTTCATCTTTAGAATCAGTGTAAAGAAAGTTGGTGCGTAGACATAAGAAATGGTCCATGTTCGCTGTAATCTTCAAAGCAAAGAGATGCCAGCTCCCCGTTCTTGTGAATCCCTGATATTTTGGTTTAAAAAGTGGGTAGTACAATACTGCAGGCTAAAAGGGGCAAAGGGCTTGAGCAGAAAGCAGTCTGTGGTGACAGACAGGCCTGGGAGCGTACTAGCCACATCAACCTCACTTCTGCCAGTGGGCTGAGGTCACCAGGCCTTGGCAGCCCTGCTCTCTGCGGTGGCATCTGGCTCCTCTGAGGTCCTCTCCTCTCCCTCACTTCTGGGTTCACGCTCACAGTACTATGTGCTTGGGTGGTCCAGTCACAAGGCAGATGTGAGAGCTTACACAGAGAATGTGTAAGATGGATTCTGCAACAGAGCTACTGCTTAGTGACGAAGGACTTTTTTTTTAGGCTACTGAAGAGGTGAGATTCCAACTATGTAAATGCCACAACAGGTAGGCTCTCTGTATTTTCTGTGTTCAGCAAGAAATGTACTTCCAAAATATATATTTTAAACTGTTCTGATGTAATTTTGATGTTTTCTGCCTTTTTTATTGAGAGCAAACTCTGGAAAAGGATAAAGGATATTATGCTAAATGAAAAGCACAAGGCCACGCAGGTATTGTAACAGAACCATTTTGAACTTTTGCTGAGATCTCTTGAAACACTCCTTATTTTCTGAACAAAAATGACCTTATTGACAATGTAATTCTTCAATTTGTAACTTTTCAATACCAAAGTGCTACTGCATCTGACTTAAACAAAGAAGCAAAATCATATAAAAAAAAGAGAAAACTTGAAAAACAAATGGTTTTAAATAAGTCCAGCTGTTTTGCTGCCTGCAGCCAAGGATCTTTTTAATTTGAATCCTTTTAATTTTTTTTTTAAACATCAAACACTGATCTGAAGTCCTGCTTTCAAATACTCTCTGAGTTGACCTGCAATTGTTTCACTCATTTAAGAGGTACATTAAATAATAATCAACTAATTTGGAACGTACACATGTCAACATCAGCAGTTTGTAATTAATGAGTAGTACAACAACTGCATTCAGACCAAACCCTCAAATAAAATAGTGCCATAAACTTTACAGTGACATCTGATATGTTTGTGCTGTAACGATGGGCAACGATGACGACTGTATTAACATGCTGTTAGTAAAAGCCTTGCATATTGGCTACAGGACAGAATATGGTGTGCACCAGTTTTAAATACCCTTCCTCTTCCCTCAGAAGATGGTGGTGGAGGAACCGTCAAGGCCCCTTCTTTTGCTACCCTGCTTTCCAGATGAGCTAGACGACCCTCTTCAGTTGGGGTTATTTTGTGATACACGGACTGATCTATTTTCCAGTGTGCTGGAACGTGGCTTTTGTACTGCTCAGAAATCTTGGCTCTGCTGAGCCGGGAGCGAGTCTCACACCAATTCCGTCGGAGCCAGGACTGCCCCCTTGCCATGCTGACTGCGTGTTGGCTCTCCCTTTTGAAAGACTTGGAGGCCTCCACCAGTGCTCTTGGGAAGCCCAGGCAAGCTCAGGAGCAGAATGGGGCCATATGGGGATGTATTTAGTTAGGGAATATTGAGTCTGCCTTAGGAAATGTGCGCATCCTGATTACTGATCCTGAGGGTCACCACAAGTGGTGATGAAGGGGAAGCGAGGAAGGAACAGGGAGAGATGACTCCACTGAGTGGGAAGGAGCAGAATCTCACAGGGATTTTGGTGCCTAAATCATTTCACTGGGAATTGGGCACCTAAATGCCTCTGAGGGTCTGAGCCCAGCTAGCTGAGTAAAATGAGAGTGAGATAATTGTAAACAATATTTCTAGGTAATTAGGAGGTCACTTTACCCATCGTTATTCCAGCCTTTCTCAATGTGATAAATTTGACTTTGGCTGCTACCAAAAAAGGCAATTGCTGATCTTTTTTAATATAGGCATATTTAAATAATAATAGTATCAACACATAAGAAAAGTCTAAATATCAAGCATAAATATCAATGAACTCATCAAACTAGTACAGTAGTTGAAAATGACCCAAGGCTGTAGCCGTTGTATTTAAAAAAAAAAAAGTCCAAGAGAAAAAAGTTAAATTAACTCATTGAAAAAGGGGCTGATTCTTTCATTTGACAAAGCAAGAAAGAAGCAAGCATGATTAAAACAACAAAAAGAGTAAAATCTTTTTTTTTTTGCAAGTTATAAGGTGCCAAGAGAAGTAAAACAAATTAGATGCAAAGCAGGATGAGCTGCATCCTAAAAATAAAAACGAACCCCAAAACAACAAACCCAAAACAAAACAAAAAACCCCGGCAATAAAAAATTTCCATATTCTTTGGAATATACAACTTGGTTTAAAAAAAAAAAAAAGAAAAGAAAGAATGAAGTTCAACATATAAAACCTCTCATTCACAGCATTGCTAAAACAGAAGCGTTCACAGTTTCCCTCTGGGAATCTTCCTATACCTCCTTACAGTTAATATGTCCATAAGATGCAGTAAACTCACTAAGATTTTTTTTTTAATGTAATATGTCTTAAAAATAGAAGTGAACCGAAACTCTCTTTAGAGCTGTGGAGACCTTCAAGCTCAGGCAGGTTAGATTGCCACTGGCCTGGAAACAGACTGGATATTTTTCTACCCACCCTCACTACCTCCGGACCACCAACTCAGGCTTCCTCCTTTCCAGAAGCTCAGCCCCGGCAAGGGATGCTTTGCTGGAGCAATGGGGCTAGTTAATACATGCCACCACTCCTGGGAGCACTGGCTTCTGGAGGACTTCCTTCTCAAAGGGATGTATGAAGACGGCAGGGCCCATAAGCAAGATGGGTGTTTATGGGATACCTACGGGCACCGGGAAATGGAAAGCACGTTAGTCCTGGCCCATAACTACTTAGAATTCATTCAGTATGGTCGCCACACTGCTTCCTCTAGCCTGGCTGTGGTGGCCATGTTAGTGGGGGAGTTGCTGTGGCTCCCTTCTGCCTCGACCACATCGCTTTGGTTGGGGAGGTTGGGATTGAGGAGCGTCGATCCCGTGGAGGCGTTGGTACAGGGGGGGTGGATGCGTGGTGGGGACCGGTCTCCCCCTGAGATCATGGAGAACTGATAGGAGCCAGCAGAGGTTCCGTAGTAGAGGTGGTAGGAGGGTGAGCTGGTCTGGAATGGGCTGCCTTGGGCCTGCGATGAGCCAGGGTAAGGAGGCGGGAGGTAAGTGTGGTATCTCGTGGCCGTGGACATGGCAGACATACCGATTCCTATCCCTGAACTGACGGGTGTTGGCGTGTAGGTGAAGGCTCCCGGGTAGTGCATCCGAGGGTCGGAGATGGAGGGGAGCGCCGAGAAGGAGCGGTCGATTCCCACCCGAGGGTCACTGAATGCAGTCAAGTCAGAAGCACCTGGGTGGTGGGGAAAGGAGACAGAGAATTGTTAAAGTGGCAGAACGGAGATTCACCTGTTTGAGGCGATAACGAACATCCACACTACAGTTAAACCAAAGTGGGGCCAATACTGCCAGAACAGAGCTGTCCCTCACCTGCTCTCCGTGCAGTCATCCTAGTGCTCATGGATCTGGATATTTTGTATTAATTTCAATAAAGCAGCAATCAAATTGGAGCACCAAGCTCTCTCCCTGTTTTGTATGTGTATGTGTTTGCTCTTAGTGACCTTACAGCACATGCAATTATTTACACTTCCAGAGTGCCCCTGTCCTCACTGGGTGGGGAACAGGGACACAGATCTCAAGCTCCTTGCCTAGCATCACTTGACTCACCAGGGACACTGGTGGGGCCTAAATATAAATTCACCACCTTCTGCATGGTCTCCTTGTGCACCCAGTTTTCTTTGCTGACTGAAATCTCCATAGAGCAGAGATTGTCCTTTGAGTACAGGAACCTGCACAGGTGGGATTTATAAACACAGGCTCAGCCCAGTTGTCACCACTCAAGAGCACGGTTCTCCACTCACTCTCAACACTACCACAGTCAAGATAGATCAGATTCACTCAGGGTCTTCATATCCGGGTCCTCACATAATGTCTACATACTAACTGCTGAAAATCTTGGCTCTAATGAGGGTGTAAAAAAAGGACGATAGTACTGCCTTTTAAAAGCAGAATGATATATTTGGGGGTTGGCCTTGTTTCTTCTTTCATGTGTGCTTGAAGCCTTGCTCATCCTGCTAAGTGAAATGTTTTATAGGACAGTCAAATCCTGCTCAGCTTTGTCTGACATCCGTGGAAGTATGCCCGGTCCCATCGTCTCCTTCCCTGGTGTGCAAGGATTAAAAAAGCAGAGCAGATTATGGCCTCTTTAGGAAGGATCTTCTTCATGACTCAGATTAATGGAAGGTGTCAGATCCTAAAGCTGGCAGCTATGCGTGATTAAAGTAACAACAATAATAATTAAGAAAAAATCTCTCCAGAAGACAACTTCTTCTGTCAGACAAGGCGTGGAGTCTGCAGAAGAGGAGCCATGCGCTGAAGGAAATACTCATGAGAAGAAGCAGAGAGAAAACAAAGCTCTTGGCTCTGACTGGATTTAAAGCCAGAACAGACACATTTCAGCGCCAAGTTCTGAAAGCTCGTCAATGACACAGCCAGCACACTTTGATGAATTTCTGTAAATTTCTTAGAAAAGCTCTGACGCACGTTGTATGCTTCCTTTTTGAGTTTGCCTTCCATTTTTTTTTCTGGAAGATTAATGGGATCCCTGACCACATTCCCTTTCCCTAGACCTTTAGATTTAATATTGCAAGATACACTATGGTATGGGATGGCAGGAGCTTCGGAGTAGCTGAAGCTGAAGGTGGCATCTGACAACCTGCCAGATTTGAAAAGGTACTTCCACACCTTGTTCTTGAGAAGGAAATCAAACTTCTTGAAACTGCCTGGACCCACCACTTATCAGAGGAGGGTTTCTTTTGCCCAGTTTGGCAAAAAGCAGAATAATGAGACTTAGTGTCAAGGTGTTTCAAATATGTCCCATATCTTTGCTTTTTCTTTTGAGGCGCTGTGTCTTTAGATGCTAAAGCCTAAAAAACCCTCAATTTTTCTCTTTGTTTTGACAAGGAAGAATTTCTTAGATAGACAGTAAGCGTGTGTGACAGTAATGGGATTGGGGAGAAAATATTGTGAAAGATTTTTCTGGGAATACTGGGAATACATTTAATATAAAAGTAACATTTTGGAAGCATCCTAAAAACCACTTACGATGTGGAGAGATGAGCCCACATGTAAGAGCTAAGACAGGAAAGAAAGAATGTTGACATGGGAATGAAGCTCTTAAAGGTTCCTTCACAAGTCATGGAGAAACTATGGCTGCCCCAAGGTAAATCCCTTTGACCACTGGCAAAAAAAAAGCACCAATAAACCCTAGCGCTGGTGCTCTACCTCCAGGCTCACCATGTGCCACAAAAGAAACACATGCGTGCAATTACTCCAGGCATGCATGGCTATCTTCTCTTAGACTGTGCACTCCAGTTCAATGACGACATCTGGGCACTACAGCAATGCAAAAACCACATTTTAATACTGAGTGCGTTCACTCACTGCAGTGCAACCTCACTCGCCACACCGGTAAAGGTAAAATGTGATTAACAGCTCCGTTCCATCTGATTCACATATCCACACCTGCAAATACACATGCATCAGGCACCCCTGTATAGGGTTTGAAAATCAAAATAGCTGGTAGATATTGATTTCAAACAATTTTGCCAAGAAAAATTTCTTTTCTAACCAAAAAAAAAATCTTGATGAAATAATTTGTTTTTCTTGAAATTTTCTGGTTGCTATGAAAATCTTTTTTCATCCTGCTCTGTTTTGGCTGTTTCTGCAGTTTACCAGTGCAAAAGGGTGCAAAGGGAAGGAAACACAGGGGAGAAAGCAAAAAATAGTCTTTTCATTTTAAAAGAACAGTGCATCTGTGAAGAATGAGAATTTTTATAGATTTTTTTTTTTAAAACAATACATTTCCTTTTCTTTTTCTTCTGAAAAAACAGAAAGAAACTCAGGTAATTTCATCTATCTCTAAGATGCAACTAGCACCCCGTCCTAACGAATAATTTACTTTTGATGGGCATTGTCCCTGTGATTCTTTCAAAGCTGTCTCTATATGGCAACAATAGGGCAGGCTGGAGCATGTTCAAGTGATTCTCTCTGATCTTAGAAGAAGCCCTGAGTATTCAAATGAGAGCAATATGTGCGGCCAAAGAAGATATTTTTGAAAAAGCTGTGTGCAAATTTAAATTATATGGCTCTCATTCATTTTAAGAAAATTCCTGCTATTGAACACACCCATATTGGTTCAATATGTGTGCGTTGGAGTCAGCAGATGGTCAGTTGAGTATGGTGGAAACCAGGGGGGTAGCTTTCACTTCCACGCTACATTTTTATCTTGGCTTGTAAAGCTCTGCAGTACAATTTGATGAAGATGTAACAAGACAATCCAGTGCAACACTTAAAAATGTCAACCTCACCATCCTGCAGTCAGTGTGTCCACCCATAACCTGCTGTGCTCTGGTCTGTATTTAGAGCGAGGGAAGAAAACAGAACCGAAATATCTGTAGCATTCATTTCTTGGCAGATATGATAGCACTCCAAACTATTTTTATAGTTCCATACATCTTCAAAGTGCTGCTTTCTCCTCTTTTATTTCCCTTTTTTTTTTTTTCTCTGGTTTTGACAATGATATGTTGGGCCCCAAACCTTATTTCTTTACTCTTTTCATGAATCCCAGCAAAGCCTTGGAGAAGGCTTGCTGCAGAGGCCCCACAATAGGCTTCACCGCAACTGGGGGAAAGCTGTGGCAGCACCTTAGGACATGGCAACTGGTTTGTGTTGGAGTCAGCCTCGAGGCTTTGGTGAAGCCTGGTGTGAGATGACTAAGTTTGAGGCACTTACTTGACAGCCGGCTCGAAAGCTCTGCGGTGAGGGATGTCATGCCGCTCGCCCTGCCGGGTGATATTGGCGTGGCAGGGTGCACGGAGGGGGTGGCAATGGAGCCCAGGTACTGGTAGGACTGGTCGTAGGACCACGGCGGAGATGGCTGCACTTGCCTTGTGTCTGCAATGAGAAAGAGACCTATAGGCTGTTTTGAATGACAAAACTTTGCAATCAAGTATGTGAACTAAACCACATGGTGGAAAGAGAAACTTAAATGCCAAGATAATTACATTTCAGTTCCCTAATCCCCTTTGTCAAGAGACCTTCAGATGAATTGCTTTCTAAACCATTATTTGTGCATCTGTGTGTTTTGATGGGTTGAGTTTTTCCTCTGAAGCTTTTTGATATTTCACAGTGACGGTGGGCAGGGAAAAGCGGGCAGGGAAAAGCAGATTAAGCTTTCCAAGGTGAAAGACTGTTCATTGCTAAGTTGCATTAGTATTTTGGGCTGTGTGTTTGCAGCCCTTTTAGCCAAAAAGGTATGTCTTGCATGGCACCAAGGAGATAAAAATACTGAACTGCGAGTGTTTCTGTGCAAGTGTGTAAGAAGAGAGAGAAAAACAAGATGAAAATGTGTGTGCATTTCAGAGTGCACAATTCAGTACAATTCAGAGTACATCTACTAGCAGTGGTTGAACTTCAGAAGCAGAAAGCCCTACAAAAATTCCATGGCACTGCTAAGCTGAAAATGCAGACACCCTGTGAGTACAGGTGTTCTGTAGAAACTACTGCTTCTTGGAAGGAAAATCTAAAAATGCACAGATGTGTAAAACATTTACAGAAAAGCACTAACCTATTATTTTTTAGCCACACGACTAGTTTGGTTGACGTTTGAAATCAGAGATGCACGGCAGGGACTTTGTCCAAACCAGTTGCACCAATGCAGAAACAACTCTTTTCTGCTTATTTCATCTTTGCATAAGAAGGGGGTATCTTTCAGTGTATAGAAAGGTCTGATTTTTGTGCAAATCAATGAGAAAGGTTGCTCCCTCCTTACCTACCCAGGATTTTTTTAACTACTTTTAGTAATATCTTTTCTATTTTCTTCAGCTCTAATAGCATTCTCCTGCAGCTCCATCTAGCTAATTGCTTTTTTGAAAAAAGCAGATGTTGGGCGAACTGCATTCAGATAAAACTGATATCAACATGGAAGGGAAATTTCCCAAGTCTGAGATGAAGACTTTCATCTTCCATCAGAAAACCCATCTGGAAATTATTATTGTGTTGTGCTTTATGGAGATGAGTTTTACATTTTGTTTGTTTCATCTGTTTAGAATGAAAGATTTATACAAAACTCCAGGCTTTTAAAAAAGAACTCTATGATGTCACTTGCAGAATAAGGTATTGTAAAGATTTTTCTGCTGAGTAACATGTTCAGATATTATTAATATTTAATATTTTTTTCAGGCAGACTTCCTTAAAAATAAATTCAGTTGACTCATGCTGTTTTTAAAGCAACATCCAAACAGATTAAATGGACTTCAGTAGAAACAAACAAAAAAGCATAGGCACAAAGCCTGTCTTATTCTGAATTACAACATCATCTCATAGTTAACGTATGGTCAGTGTTTATTAAAGATGACGGGGAGACAGATGAGGGAATTCAGTCTCCAGGGGTTGCATTAGGCAGAGCAAGTGTTGTAATGGTACCACACCGTGTATTTCAGTTCTGAAATGGGGTTAATTAAATCATTACTCCCTTATTTCAGCACGCAGCCCAACAACGTGGCCGAGTACTACAATCACACTACTTGGGCTGGTGGGATCCCAGCCCAGGGATGGAAGGTCCCTCAGCTAGTCCTCCTGCCTGGGGAGCCCTCCATGTGCTCTGCCAAGGCTGACACCACAAGTGACAGAGCCTCCCCACTGTCACCTCTCTCTTGAGGGCTCTGTTCAACCCTGTCACTGCAGAAGACACTCAACCTCTTTGGCTGGAAATGTTTTATCACCTGCTTTCAGGATCTCTGTCCTTAGGTCTTAGCACTGCAGAGAAGAGGGGAAAAGCCTATTTTCAGCGGAATCTGGGTATGTGCAATGGGGGCACTGCCACCCATCCTTGTTTTTCAGGCTGAAAGGAGAGAATGTACCCTCTTTTCTCCTGTTACAAGCTGTCATTGCATGCTGGGGAAACTCTGACGCTTTTCTCCTGTTTGTTACATCAATGGGTCTTCAGGACAAGAGACAAGATATTGTGCTCTACCTTGCCCAGCACACATGGGATCCTGGTCCATAAAACAGCTCCAAGTGCAATAAACAGATGGACAATAATAAGAAGATGCAGGAAAAGCTGCAGCAGCCACAACACTGTGGCAGAAAAGGAAGCAAGACCTTCTCTCAGATTTACTAAACAGTGACAAGACTAAATTGAAATATAATTGAATATAATTGAAATAAAGAAATAATTTCTTTCTTTTTTTCTTTCAGTGCTACTAGAATTAGCTTTGTGTTATGTCCCAACTAGAAACCAGATAATGGACCAAGTACATGTCTAGTAACATCCAGACTTAAGAGGCTACTAAGGTATCTGACCTGCATCATCCATTTGCTGTTATTACTGACCTCTGGGGTACTTGAAACAGTGACAGACAGCCCGAGAGACCCCCATTATTAATCTCCTCATCCCATTAAGTCTTTCTTAAGTGAAAGTTCAAACTACCAATCAATTTTCCATCTAGGTATCTGTATTCCCAATCTCTGTATTTGCTCTTAAAGATTGGCTTTTTGACATCAGACTGGTTAACAAGTTGGAATCTATTCAGTGATGTTAATATAATGCATTATATTACATACGCATATTAAAGCAGGTTGTGCTGAGTAACCCCAAGCATCACCTTCCCAGCTTTCTAATAACAAGTGGAGAAAGGTGTCACTGCAATAGCATTTTTATGGCAGCATTTTAGTATCCAAGAGGCAGATTCAGCTCCCAGTAAAGGCAACGTTTGCATTTCCAGCAGCTTCAGTAGGATCTGGATTAGGGGGCCTCAAATAGCATTTTATTTTTGTGATATCTGCTTTTCTTCAGCTTTCAGGTTACCCAAAATTAAACTGGAATGAGTTCAAATTTGCCACAGAACTAAGCTACTCAAAAAAGGCAACAAACTCTTTCTGAATCCATCTCTTCTCTGCTTTTGAAATAAAGAGGTCTGCTTCTCAGAGGTTAGGTAGCTTGGCGTGGGGAACTGAATGTGTGGGTTCGTGTAGCTGAAGTTAATTTGGTGAAAATATGCTGCAAATAAATGAGAGTTGCTTCCCAACTCAGAATATCTGTGAAGAGATTTGCAGGGAGAGCTACTTCAACAAAGGGAAATAACAGGGCTTTGGGCCCACATGCTTTTAAAGCCAAACAGGATTCCAAAATCATTTAAAAGCAGATCAAAATAGCATGAAACCAAGGGAGTTGCTCCAGTTGGTGATCTGTGCCCAATCCTCCTGGTATTTCTCCCATTAGCAAGTACTTTCCTTTTCTGCTTTTTATGGTGTGAGAAAATGTATTTAAAACATGAAAACAGTTATTAATTGCAATAAAACACTCCAGGGCGAGAATTATGGTGCAATAATTCACACCTTGCTGTGTAGTCACGAGCTCTCGGCCTCCAGCCTCATGCCTAACAAGCTATTAAGCAGAAAGTATTGAACCACCTTTCATGCCCCATCATGTTTTATTGCCAGAAAAGGCTGCGTTCGGCTCGTTTTAAAAACTTGTAATTAAGCTGTACAAATGTTGCATAATGTTTAATAGTTTAACGAAACAGGCTCTGGTTAGAGACTCGGCGAGAAAAAACAAAACAAAACAAAAACAAAACAAAAAAAAGGTCTCATCCTTTCATGATGCTCCTTCTGGTCCTCCCTATTTAGCGTTTTTCCAGCCATTTTCGCCGGGGAAAATAAAAAAGCTAACCCGAAGGCGGCCGGGCGGAGGGAAGCCGGTGGCTGCTTTCGCCGGGAGATGCCGGGGACCCCAAATCCATCAGTAGGTGGCAGTGGAGACCTGGCGGAAGGCGGCGGCCGGTACCGGCTCCCAGCCCCGCAGAGCCCCGGGATGGGCCGGCGGCGACCGGGCCCCCCGCGCCGGGCGGAGGGAGAGCCCAGCGGCCGCGCTGCCTTCGAGACCCGCTGTGCCATAACCAGCTCGGGGATGAATTTTCCCCAGAACCGCCACAGCCCTTGTTAGGACCTTTGTTAACACCTCTTAGTCATCCCCACCCGGGGCGCCGCCAGCGCTGTCTGACTGCAGGTGGGCTGGATCACGGCGCAGAAGCAGCATCTCTCTCAGGAGCAGCCCTGGGCCCAGAGGGGACCCAAGATGTACGGGGTGCACAGGAGAGATGGACCCCAAAGATACCCTGGCCCAGCAGAACCGACACGGATCAGTAGGGCCAAAAGAAACACCTGCCAGGCAACGGAGTTGTCCTCCTGGCTTCCCAAGTTGTTATTGACAGTCAAGTACAAAAGAAAACAACTCCCTTTGTGCTCAGAGCACAGGATGAGTGGGTCAAGACCTCAGTTCAAAACCACAGTGTGTCTCCTGAGCTTTCACAGAACGTCCTTTTTGTCTGTAAAACTGATCCTGAGCGTACGGAACATAGAAATCACTGGGACATAATAAACATGAAGTCCTAGGATGCTATTTCTAGTGATTCTTTTTCAGGGGGGGGTGTATGCACTTCAAAATGTAAAACAGCATATCCCTCTCCCTCCAAAAGAAAATGCTGTGATGCTGTCAGGTACTTGGAAGGTATAAATCAGCAAGTTTCAGTTGGGCTGTGGTGATTTATAGGACCAGCTCAGGATGTTGCTTGAAATGATAGCGAAAATGTCTATCTCTTCATCATTTCTATATAACCAATATAACAATCCGTACCAAGCTGTCGTAAAGAAAGCCCCCATGAGATCTTATAGTCTGATCAGAAAATAATTATTTTTAGCCATATTAAAAGCTTTAAGCTTCGAATTAAAACCAGGTAACAGGTCCCCCTGCACCAAAAGGAAAAAAGGCTGCGTGTGGCTCGTACTGGGCTGGATCCCGCACACCTCGGAGTCCGTTTCGTGCCCCTGGAGTGCAAGAGAGAGACGGTTCTCCATGTGTCACGGCGGGTCAGACATTGCTGCCTGCTCCCAGCCAAGAGGCGCTGCGCAGCCAAATCTCGCTATGATACAGCATGTTCCTGGAAGCTTCAGAAAGGAGCAGCAGGATGTGAGTCAGTTCACCGTGGCGTGAGGCGGGATGGCGGCGGAGCCGGCAGCGGCCCGGGAGGGAGCAGGTATGGCTTTGACTCAGCCAGGCTGCCCATCTTGCCACCTTCCCTTTCCTGCCGGGCTGCATTTGGGCAGCATGCTCCTCCTCCCTCTCAGAAATGACACCTGCTTGCTTGGAAATGCCATTACCAGGACAAACTACCTTCTACAAAGTGATTTTTTTTCCCCAAGCCAGGATGAAGGGAGATGGAGTACCGAGCAGCTATTAGCTACTACCTATGTCAGTGAAAATCCCCCCATCCTCAGCACAGCCGGATGAAGATGAGTTGCGAAATCGCCGCTGCTGTTGCCAGACCTTTTTTTTCTCAAGTTGCAAAAATTTCTGTCAGTCATATGCAACAAGCCCCGAAAGTCGCATAGCATCGAGCTTTGCAATTCCTCCACCATCCTGGCAAGGACTTTAAAGGCAGCAACTGGCAGAAGACATGGGGTGAATGAAAGCTGGGATTAGTTTACTGGTGTCAAACTCGGAGGCAGACAAGGGAGAGTCAGATCCTTAACTGCTTTCAAAGGCTTTTCTGAGTCTGTGTCCGTCCTCCCCCCCAGTCTGATTTGCTAATCTTTCCAAAGGGAAACAGTTTTTATAGTGTGATTTTCCTTTCCTTTGAGTATAAGGCAAGAATGGTCTTGATTAGACTTGTTCATTCAGAGAGGTGTCTTGCTTAATAGAGGAAATGGACTATGAGCACAGAAACACTCTGCGTAGTTTTGTGCTCAGGAGAGAGAGATGCCGCCTGCCTAAAAACTTCAGTCTTTCCTCTTTCATCCCCTCTTTGCCAACATCTCTGACGTGCCTGCCTCTGACTCTTCCTCACGCTTGTTTTCTCTCATTCCCCCCTAGTGCCAGCAGCTTCAGGTGAAGGTGTGAGAAGTACAGGGGACGGTGATAAGGTCCTGCTTGAGTCTGACCCAGGCTCTGCCTGGAGCGAGGCATCTGGAATGACTCAATCTCCCTCCCTCCCTCGGGACCCAGCAAATTCTCAGCCTAATGCAGCACCATGAAAAGGTGTGTCATCTCCCGGCAGCTGAAAGAATTAGTCAGTAGCTTAAATAAGGGGGACTTTCCAAAGGACAAGTCCATCACTGGCAGTGGCAGCGGCAGCAGCAGTGGCAGCAGCCGCACAAGGCTGGTATTCTCATACCTCTCAGCGCTGGAACATGAGGAGCTGGAAAATTACAGAGCAAACTGTAAAATTCCACCAGCAGCTACTTCACCCTGCAGGGTGGTTTCCCTCCATGTGCCAGGCTGTGGAAACCACTGTCACACCACAAAGCCACCTCCCAGCTCAACAGCTGGGAGACCTGCAGGTTTCACAGAGGTGGGTGCAAGCTCTGATTTACTCCCAGGGAAAGTTTTCCAAAGCTTTCTAATTTACACTGGAAATTTATTAGGGGATGAGCGTTCACTCCTCCCCGTGGCCTTGAAAAGCCCCTTTTAGATTGCTAACAGGTGACAGGACTTATTCTGGTTGAGAACGACAGTGACAGATATGTCGTGTGTCTGGAAATTTTTAAGCTGGAGGAGGGGGGAGAACCACTCAAATCCTCAGCTATTCTCTTGAAGAGAGATCTTTGGCAGCAAACTCCTGCCTCAATGTTTGCTTTCATTTTATTTCAATATTACTGTGGTTTTGTGGAGTATTGCAAAGGCTACAGAAGTTCTAGAGGCATTTGAGCCTCTAAAAAAACTCCTGTGGGGCAGGAGAATGAGGGTGTTTCTCCACACTGAGGCATCACGCTCTTGGGAATAAAGAACTAAAATACCAGCCCTAAGCAAAAACCATTCAAAAAGCAGTTGCTGAGGCCGTTTGTTCTAGCTGTGGTTCTTAGTGTTGATGCAGAACTTTCCAAAGCATGCTAAGTGCTCTGTGGACATACAGGAAGGTATTAACCCCTGAGGAAGATAAAGTGTGTAGTAAGGGAAACCATGGAAGATGACAAAGAGTGGTGTGATCAGGTTCTGGAGTGCAGAGCAGCAGTTCTGCTGTTGACTCCTCTTTGCATTTGGTTTCTGTGCATCAGGTCTTCAGTGTTATGCCTTTTCTTTTAAACGCTATGCTAGAAAGGGCCTTGAGGAAGAAAATGGTGCAAATCTGTGAGCACCTTTGAGGATGTTAGTCCTCAAGTACTGAGTTAGTGGCAGACTGGAAGTCTTGTATGAAAATCTTTCGCTAGCTTTTCTTTAGAAAGAGATGGTAGGGAAGGGAGAAAAACAATTGAGTGTGTGCTAATGATTTGTTTGAATTTCCTTCACTCTTTTCACATCCACGTCAAGAAAGTCAGTGTTCCAAGGATAGTAAGATGCCTGGAGATGATATCAAAGGCATCAGGAGAAAGCATCTGTTCTAGCCATGTATATTTTGTGGATAAAAGGAGAAGTGCATATTCCCTCAAGTTTAAAGCTGCCTTAATGAGCTGCCTAGACTAGCAGAACTATATATGCACAACGTGATGTAAAGAAACAAGAAGTAGCATTTTAGTAATGGTAACTGGCTGTGGGGAATGGGGGCTCCCTATGAAACCTCTCAGGACTCATTGCTAACTTGGTGCCAGAATCAGGAAGTGCAGACAACCCCAAATACCAAACTGTGAAAACTCTGATTTCACAATCAACGTGTGTGCTGCCCTAGCAGGTTAGTACATAAGCTGCTCAAATGAAATATAAACCATCTCTCCTCCTGAGTAAGCACACTCCTCCTGGGCTGGCGTCACTGCTGCTTTGAAGAACATGATGGCATTATGGGCAAACTGCTAGGTCTCTGGGTGCCAGTGACACACAGAAGTTGAAAAGCTGAGTTTTGCAAATTGAGGATGCATTGTTCTTTGTCTTCAGAGGTATGAGTCACCCTGGAGAGCTGCAGTTATTTGTTCAAGAGGGAGACTCCATTCCGCCACCCGTCCTTCTCTTCCCTCCCTCCCTCCCCACATCAATGAGGAGGAATGAAGTAAAAGAATTCAACCTTGACCTTCCACTCTTTTGGCTCCCTTGGAGGAGACACGCCGCCAGACTCCGTGCCGCTGCAGTGTTCTCCCCTATCTCCAAGCGCACTGCTAAAGCACAAGCTGAAACGGTGAGGAAATCAGGGACAGATACCACGTGGATGTCGGTGGCCAGCAGGCTTCACCCTCTGTCCCCTTGTGCCCAGCCTGGGAGGCGGTGTGTGAGGCTGAGAGCCCCGTGGCTCGGACGGAAGGATGCTTGTCTACATGTGCTTGTCTACTCGCTGCATGGCCTTGTGGTTTCCTTTGGCTTCAGAGGCGCTAGGGAAGAGCAGGTGCTGGCAGGGTGCATGATCTGTGGTGACCCACGCAGGGACTAGGAGGTGGGACCTAGTGGGAGAGTTACTGCTCCCTTATCCATCTTGGTAAGTCCACGCCTAGAAATCACATCTCTCCAACTCTGGAGGGGAATTGTATGGGGACTGTGGCAGCTTCCCCTGACCTACTGCACCAGTCCATGTGACAAACTCTGCCAGACTACAGAACGTTTCTGTTCCTGTCCCACCTGTCCCCTCCCCAGCTTCTCTCCTCTACTGCTCTAGGTCCAGCTGCCGCTCTTCTCTTCACCTTTCCCTGAACCAGGCTACTACTAGTACGTGACTGCCTCCCAGCTAATTAATTCCTTGAATCTCACACTGCCCCCAGAGGAAGGGTAGTATCGCAATCCTCATTTTAGCAGGCGGAGAACTGATGCAAGCAGAAAGCAAGCCTCCCGTTCAGCAGAGCACTCAGGGCACAGCACTTGGCTGAGTCAGAGCACATGCGATTTACCTGATGTCACCCCGGCAGGGAAAGTTCACCTGTAAAAACAGCTTGGGGGAGACATATCTACTCCGTGCTAGTTAGCTTACATTCTGAAAGCAGCCTACCTGAAGTGCTCACTGAGGAGCCAGTCAATTAACCCGTCTCACTACCCTGCTGCTGGTGACAGCAGCTGCTTTCAGGCTGCCTTGGGCAGGTATATCATGCCCTGGAAACACAGGCGCAGAACTAGGTTGCTAATTGTGTACAAAATGTAATGCTGTCTGCTGGTGTCCTGGCTCTTGGGGCAGGATTCATCCCACCTGAGAGATCTACAATGTAGGTGTCTACCTCTGAGCTACTTGTCTAGACTCTAGACTTTATTGCCAACAGGGTAAAACACACACTTGTGGGGTGCAAGTTATTTCATCCTAAGGGGAGACATCTCAGCCAAGCCAGGCGGGTGAATCACACACAATGAACAGCTGTTTCTCTCCACGATCACAAAGATACCAGATGGCTGTGTCAGATGGAGACACACAAAACACGGATATCTAAAGTTAGGTGAAATGAATCCCAGCCTGGTTACACCTCCGAAGTTTCTTTTTCATGGGGTGGGGCAAGACCAAAAAAATTGGTGAGATACCTCCTGGGCCAGGACCTGGAAGTCACATTGAATCACTAATTGCAGACAGAGGATTACCTGCACCTTCCCTTCTAGGGCAATAACCTCCACGCTTGTGGGATGAACTTGACCTTGCTAGTCCTGGGAAGGAGGGATTGCTGGTACCCTGGTGCCCAGCCCCAGAGCCACTGCCTGAGGGAGACTCTGCCTTCGGGTGCTCAAAAAGGCAGCGATGAGCTCATGTCACAGTGAAGCATTGCCTAGCTTTGTGTCTGCATTTCAAGGCAATTAAATATGAGGCTGAAAGTTCCTTGGGTGGATTATTCCCACTGGAAAACTAATGCCATGAAAAAAGCAGCAGAGTTGAATGAGGAAGCCTCCGCAGTCTACGGGGAGACACGGTGATAAAGGAATGACTACAATGTGGCCTCAGGTATCTTACAGGTTGCTCCTGATGATGTGAACTAATTACTTCATATTAAAGTTCTTTAGCCTACAGATAAACAAAAAGTCCTCATCAATCTATTCCTTTACACTTTCAGTGCTCCCTCCTCTTTTTCAACATGAAAGCAGTAGAAGAAAAAAACTTACTCTCTGGAGTTTACAGTCATTTTATCCACCACAAAACACTGACCTTGATGTGAACTAATTAGGATTGCAATAGATTATTAATACGAGTCAGTAAGGTGGAGTTTTGTCAGTATAAAAGAGGCCTTTGAAGATAACAGCCATTTACACTTTCATGATCTCATCCCAAGTGCTAAGAAGAAAGCCTATAAAGTAATAAAGTAGAATTCATCTAGGGGCATTCTGAACACACAGCAGTGTCACCCTCCAAACCCTTATTCAGGATGGCAAATGAAATCTGCTTGGATTCTTTTAAATTCCAACAGAAATCAGGATTAAAACAACTTTTGGTAATAAGCAGATCTCTGATGATCTAAAGACACACTGGTTCATTTTATTGACTTAGAGAAAGTAAGTGACATATCAAATGCAACCTTCATACTTTAACAACTGAGGTCACCTTGAGAAAAATGATACTGAGCCCACTGGTATGAAACCTCTCTCCAGAGTGCAGCTTTGATTTACAAGGTGAAGTAAGGTCTTCGTCATGTGAACATATATTTGTAAAGTCAGTTTGACTTAGAATGATGCATGGATTTTTTTTTAAAAAGGAGGTAGCTCAGAAACTGTTGCTCACTGTAGTATTAAACCAAAATGGACCTGTTGAAAACTATATTAAACGATCTGCTCCTCTAAACTGTCAAGCTGGTTTTGAGGAGATCTACGAAACCAAAATGGAAAATGAGTCAAGCCCAGAAGTATGTGCTGAAAGCCCCAACTCACTGGGTTGTCAGGGGCATTCAGTCCAGAAATACATTTAAAGTACCGTTTAAGAAATGCTTTGCTTCCTTTACAAAATCCCTTGGCACTTGCTGTGTAGCTGAGGAATGCAGCATCCTGCCGCGCTGCAGCCATCACTGATTCCACCCGACCTACGGCCCCGGCGGGTGGCAGCGGGACGTCTCCCCTGACTCCCTCCCGAGAGGCCGAAGGAGCACGGCTGGAGGAAGAAAGATTAAAAGGAAGGTAAAGACTCGTCTCCCTGTTCAGCCTTTCTCCACAGCTGCAGGAGCAGGAGTGCTCAAGACGTGCACTAGGTTCAGCTCCTCTTGTGTGTTTGCTCGGCTGGACATATCTCAATGTTATGCTGATTGATTTCAGAAAAAAAGCTAGTTCTAAATATGAAGGGCAAAAAATACAGGCGGCACGAGCTTTGAAGTTTAAAGTGCCTCCTTCTTCAGTGCTGCTGAAGATGCCAAGCAGAAGCTCATCAAATCAACACACAGAGAAGCTATGGCAGGGCGGAAGCCCTTCCAATGCAAGGTGCCAAAAATGAGAGACCCCCGAATAAATAGGCGCGGGGCTTTGAATGTGAGGGGCTCAGCCAGCAATGCCCTGGACTCGCACTCCCCACCAGGGCTGGCAAGGGGGCTCCCCTGAACAGGGCACATCTGTGCCACCCATCAGGGCAGTGGTGCCAGAAGGAGAACTTGGGGAGAGCCTGCTGATGCCCCCACCTCCCGTTCACCTCCCTGGTGATGCCCCTTCTTGCAGGGGACCCAGGACAACCCGGGACAGCTGGGAGACGTGCACCACGGCCCCAAACTTTGCGTACCAACCTCCCAATCATAATTTCTGGTTTGTGTGCAGGTGGGTGCTACCAGAATGGGTGGAGTAAGGAATAACAGCGTTGAAGGAAAGTTGTAATCCAGTATAGAAAAGAAGTGTCAACACATGTCAAATGTTGCAAAATGTCCCGGTGTGGAAGAAATAAAGTAATTCCCAGTATTAACTAACAAACAGCTGTTGTGTTGCCAGGCTGAGGAAGATTTCTTTTTGCAATAGGAAATACGTGATGTTTTATATAAATAGAAGTTTTATTTCACTTTCTGTATTAAACATCTTAAAAATTAACCTTTAATACAGTAAACACTTTTGAACAGCTTGAAAAGTCTGGCTTGCTGTAACCTCTTTTCAAATTACACCCTGTGACGAGCCTGTCTGCTCAGAAATATCATGTAAAATTACTGTTCTCTGTTAGCAGTTACGAACCTATGAAATACTGACACATCAAAAACTTTTTAGAAACTTAGCTAAACACAGCTAAACTCCACTGAATGTGCTGAAGTGAGCAGTTTTAGACAAGTGTGGCAAGAGAAGTAAGATCACAAGTCATCGTTATAAGCAAAAGGAAATTTTTCCAGTTTAAGAAACTATCTCAAAGCTAAACATAATTGTGACATGTAAGCAATCAAATATTAAATAGTTATTGCTTTCTTTCCTAATGAACACCAGTTTGAGTAAGACCAAACAAAGACATTTACATTTAATGCAAAAATCCAATGTGGTGGCAAGAAATGAGGTTTTTTAGATTATAGATTATTGGCTTGGTCAGGGAAAGAAAAACTTCAGAAAGTGCCCTAATGGAAATGGTTTTTATGTCTCATTTTCACTGTTTTAAAAATTGGCAACTTTATGAAACAATGGGTATAAATTCACCCATAAATTGTATATTTGCTGTTGTTGTTTTGCAGTTGTTGATATTTTGGAACTGCCAGGGAAACAAAACAAAAAACCCCTTCATTTATTTGTGCAGCTCTTTAATCTGTTTAAATTAATATGCTGTATTACTCATTTTTCCCCCTACGTGATCCTAAAATGATCGCTTAGCTGCACTCACACTAGTCTCTCCTGCCAGTGAATTAAATATGAAATGGTTTATTCCCCCATCCCCATCTCCACATGCTCATTTATCCAGTCTGAACTTACAGATAAGCTGATGATGAGACACTAGAAGGCAAAACCAGACAATTACCCAGGCAAATGTTTGAAGGATTTGGGCCCTGCGGCAAAAATACTGTTTACTGAAGACTGAAAGCGCCATTTCTACTTAGTACAAGCCAGTGTGTCTGAACTCAGCAGTTCTGGATAGTGGCCACCAGTGGACTCAGAGCAAGGTTTATAGGTGCAAGATAACATCATGCTCCCGTCTGCATTTCATCACCGCAGGGCCTTTTTCTGTATTCTTAAACAAAGGCATGCAAGTACCAACAGAAGCATGCTTTACCAGCTGTCTTTATATTCACTCATTACATAGTTAATCATTTATTTTTATGCTGAAGACCACCCTGGCAAGGTGCAAGGACAGATCCTCAGCTGCCCTTGTTAGTATAGCAAGGCCAACTTAGATTGGGTGAAGAGCTGTCTTTTGGTCTCCTTCTGAATACTCACTGAATACGAGGAGGTTGCAGTGCCTCTCCCTTCCTAATTCCCTCCTTGAAAGATGTTTTGGGGCAAAGAACAGAAACTGCACTGTGAGTCAAGATGAGGAGGGATGTGAACACAACGTTCTGTCGCATTTCACGTTCCTCTCCCCGCTCAGCCTTCCATCTACCCCTTCCCCTCTGCACAGCCCTAGCGATGCAACCAGGGGTGGCATTGGCAAATACAGAGGAGATTGGGATAGAAAGCATACAAAAAGGGCATGGGAAAGTTGCTGAACTGCACAGCCTGAACGGGTGGATGCAGTCATGAAGAGCACCACAGCAGTTCTGCTGGCTCAAGAGGCTCAGTTAACCTTTGCTGATATGTGGCAAACAGGTATGAGGGGAGAGTCTGGAAGGCATTTGCAGGTTTTTTCAGCAGCAGGGAGTGAACTCCCCCTCCAAGGAAACAGCCCGGCACGTGCCTTCCATCTGAGTTGGGAAAAAATTGCCATTAACATAGTAAATGGTAAAACAAAAACCTGCATGGGACAGGTCTGGAGTCCCTGCCTCCCTCTACCATTCACTCTCAGCAGGAAGAAGGGCACAACAGAAAGGTCACGAAAAGGCTCTAAAACATTATTGTTTCCTGAGGATGCACATCTAAGACATCTGTGGAGAATTGGAGGAGGAAGAGCGGATGAAGGGAGACCACAAAGGCATAGATGGACAACCAAGAGAAAGATCAAACTCTTGCCTTCAACTTGGGAGTGACTGGTGTCTGGAGCCAGGATGACCCTCCACCCAGGCTGAGCTGCTTCACTGCCAGGATCTCAGAAACGCTGGCATCTGAGCCCAGCACCTTTCCCAACTTCCGAGATCTCAAGAAATGACCCCAAAATGCTAGGTAAATAGCACATTGATAAGAAGCTATTAATAACACTCACCCAGATTGAGGTAAACTTTCCAGTAAGAGGGTGACAAACTAGGTGCCTATCTCCCATGCTTAATCCACCAGGCACGGTCATACAGACTAAGGCCCTGTAGACCAAGCCTTATTCACATTTAACTGTCAGCTGTACTTTCCATAAGCACTCCACTGGCTTTGTTTTGTAAACATATTTTCCCATAAAGAAAAGAGAGACATGCTGCATCAAGGCATGGGGAACGTGTCTTGTGAGGAGACAGCGTTTCCTCAGTCCTCCCTCTATTTTTTTTCCTTCTTTTTCAAATGTGAAAAATAAGTTGTATGACAGCCTTTGGTGGAGATGTGTGCAACAAGGCCTTCATTGTCTCAGACAGGTGTGAGATTGGAATTGATTCAGCGCCAACAACCCCAGTATCAGAGCCAGCTCTGTGAGCTGAAAACATACACCAACCATCCAGTAATACCACTGCAGCCAGCCAGAGACTCAACAATTTAAGGCTTAACACACACACAACATAAATCAGATGAGGATGTACCAGCCAACCGTCAGCTTCTTGGGCAGATGCCTGCAGACCGTCTGTGCAGATCAGACCTTGCCTGTTTCGGTTATTGGAAACATTTTTTTTTTATTTTTTACTTTTTTCATATGAAGATGAGAGGCTGGGTGGAGCAGCTAGCTCAGACACATTTACATTTGCCCTATCTTGCCCCAACAGCCCTCCTTTGCTTGCTGTTTGGAGGCAGTCCTTCTTGTAAAGTCACTATTCCAAGTGCAGGAGGGAAGGAATTACATCTTGGGGAAATGTTTAATGTACAAATACAAAAATCACATGGACACGCACTCAGTACGCACCACCCTCATGAAACAAAACCATTCCCTTCCATGAGAGTTTAGGAGGCTCTGAACATGATGAAACAAGCACAAGAATTAACACAGCTGTTTCTCTTTCTTTCTTTCTTTCTTTTTTTTTTTTTTTCCGTGGATATATTTCCTTCTCTTTTCCAGGAAAACCTGTTCTCATACTCTCTCCTTTCTGCCTTTACTTCTCTCACCTGCTTCAACCTAATCCCTGCTCTATGTCTGGCCACGTTAGTCACCCAAGTGAGGGCAAGAGCAGGCAGTGCTGGTGGCCTCCTGCTCCTCCCTCGGGCTCCGGCATATGCAGGGAGAGACCCCGTGTGGCACCCACCACCCTGGGCTCAGTCATCACTCAGACACGCTGGTGATGGTCAGTCATTCCACAGTACCTGTAGCATCTGGCAAACCCTGCTCTATCTGGTTTCTCCCTATACCCCAGCAGCTCAGTTTAAGCTGCCCTTGGTTCCCAGTCCTTGTCCCTTCTCCAGCTTCTCCATCCTCATGGAGTGCATGGGGCTCTTGTGTTTCATAACACAAATGGGCAGCACTCACAGTCCTTTGCTGAGCAAAAGGGGGATTGGCAGGAAGCTTCCCAGGGCCAGGGCTGACTCCTGCATGTCCCAGGCTGGTCCCCTGCTGCATCTGCCCATGGGGCTTATCAGCTGGCCGGGTGATGGGAGAAGGATTGCAAGGGTGGAGGCTGGGGAATGCCATCAGCACAAGAGCCTGGCATGGACATCCAGGTATGTGCTTAAGAGCTGAAGACATCTGACAGAGAGCTTTTCAAAAAAGGTATTTGCAGAAGAGGGATAAAAATTATAATACCCTAGAGATCCATTTCTATCTAGGTGAGCATTAGTTGGTCAACCTTGGTTTACACTCATTTGATGTGTCTCCTTGAGACACTTTGTGTGAATCCTTTTCAAGTTAACACAAGGGTTCACTTCTAGAATGTATGGCAGAAAAGAACTGTTTTTTGGTGCATACCTTCCCCCATGAACTAAGTAATACTGAGCTTGAATTTGCAAATGGTTTTGCATGTGAAATTGCTCATGTATATATAGGTCTCAAGGGTATCAAAGAGACTATTCTTTTGAGCAGTTATTCACGTGCTTTATTGCAGAACGAGGACCATCGTTTGGACTTGGGAGTTTTAAAATGAAATACACTTCAGTAACCTTATGCAGTGAGAATTGAAATCATGATAACCGTTACGCTTGCTCAGCCACCTGTAAATAATCACTACATTAATACAATGAAGAGTCGCTTCTGAACAAACGTCTTTCCTACAGGCCCCAGGATGCAGCAATTTACAGCACCTTCTCTGCGTACTTGAAACTTATCAATGAATGAAGCAGTGAATATATAACTTACTTCTATGCAAAGGGGTTTTGGTTTCATTGTTTTTTGTTGGTAATGACACCTGTTGTTAATGACACCATGACAGGCTGCCCAGAGGGGTGGTGGAGTCTCCTTCTCTGGAAACATTCAAAACCCGCCTGGACAAGTTCCTGTGCAACATGCTCTAGGTAGACCTGCTCTGGCGGGGGGGGTTGGACTAGATGATCTCCAGAGGTCCCTTCCAACCCCATATGATTCTATGATTCTATGAATTTGATCTGCCAGAATCTAAACTGGCCAAGTGATATCTAAAAGCTCTGATATTTGTAGTTATTTAAAAATGCAGAGGATGCAAACTACAATATGATCTAAAGCATGCCAGGTGATCCCGTTCCATTTTTGGGTACCTAATCATGGACATTCAAAACATCTCTTTTTGCAGGTATCCAGGCTCCTTGAAAGTGCCTGGAGTTGAGCACTAAAACCTGGAAGCTCTCGAAACCACCAAAGTTGAACTGAGTATCCTGCCCAAACCTCTGAGGCAGACCTAGACATTTACTGTCGGAAATCAAGTCGACCTCGACAGCAAAACCACAATTTTTTAATGGATCTATTTCCTATGCTTTTATTTTTTTTTTCCCCAGCACTTTTAAGTGAAGAGTTGTATAAATAGAATGAAAATGGTCAGACGGATGCTATCATCTATTTGACTATATAATGTGCATTTCCCCACATAATTGATTGTTTTACTGAGCACATCCAAGCCCATTGTTCTTTGCATGTGAACAATCTCCATTTATAGGGGTCATAATAGACTGAATACACAGGGAAAACTTATAAATAAGTTTGCTAAGGGTGTACTGTGTACTCAGTCATGTGAAAGGAGCCCTGTGAACCCTCTAACCACAGGGGATAACGAGAGAAGGTCTGCTTGACGCAACGTCTTGTTAAAGGCATGGCAGCAGAAGGGCATGCCTGCACTTGATGCTTCGAAAGGACCCCCCCGCCCCATGGATAGAACCCACTGGTGAAGAAAGCAGAGCCCCTTGGCTGCTATGAGCACTGGTAGCTGCTGCATCCTCCTGCAGATTTAGAGGGAGGATGATTTCACTCCATCCAGATCTAGCTGTCTGCACGAACCCAGACTGTGTGGGCTCTGTATACTGAGGTGGGGTTTTCACCTCAGAAACAAACATTTGAATACTAACCCGTGGGCTAGTCTCCTGGTTTCTTTGTTTTCTAGATGGCAAATAGCATGGGTCCTTGTGGTCACTTCGCTTTAACCTCGCAGCATTCCAAGTTTGGAGGGGCTCAATTTAGTATTTGAGGGAAAAGAATACATTCAGTTACAAAACCAAAGTGGTATCTTCCAGCACATGGGCAGCATCAGCTGACTAATAAGCTGGTTTCAGTGGGTGTTTGTTTTTAGGGTAAGGAGCTCTTATTTATTTTTTGTTTGTTTTATTTACCATGGAAGGTAATTTGAACTCTGGTATCAAAACATGTCATGTTCTGCCAAGAGGGGATTAAAGAAGAGAATGCTATGGAAAGAAACTGGGTTTGTCAGTAAAGTACTAGGAGAGATTTTATTTACCAGAGTTTTGCAATCAGGGCTTTTAATCTTCCTCACAATTGGGCTATTCAAAGGCCAAGAATATGCTTCAAGAATATGCTTCAAAAGCCAGTGAGGAATAACCCAAAAACCAAGGAGTAGCTGCCTCGAAGGCTGTCCATGTGTTATCATCCAAAGTTCAGGATGGTGGAAGCACTGGCCTGTGGGGCAGGCAGGGATATTTGCTTTTGACATCTCCAGCACTTGCTGATGCCATAGGTGAGATTTGATGCTGGGCAAGAGGAGCGGTGAGCCTAGAATAAGGTATTTCCATGGAAAAGTAAGAGAGCCTAGTGACCCAGCTAATCTCAACAGCCGATAGAAATGTCCCCTGAGGTACAGTGCACCAAAGCTGCCATCCTGAAAGATGCTAAGCTTTCTCAGTTGCCCCAGAAATGAGAAGAGCAGGCAGAGGCTCCACCTCGGCGGGGTGACTCCAGCGCTGCTGTACCAGGAGAGAGCTAAAGGAGCAAGAAGTGACCCCGAGTAATTCACTCTTTTCTCTGGAGATCAGTGACCACCAAGAGCACTAATGATGGACTGGTAGCATCAGTGCAGACACAAGATTCCTGCATTGGCTCAGAGAGAGGTCCCACTTTTGTGATGACATAACAGAGAAGGGACTTTGGCATACTGAATTGGAGATGACAAAACAAACCAAACCAGAGATCACCGTGCAAGTTAAAAACTGAACAGGGATACTTGTCCCTACCTGCAAGCTCTGTTGTTGTTTTTTTTTTTAAAGTATCCATCAGCTCAGCATTGTTCTCATGTGGTAAAAGACATGGACTGATTAATGACAAATAAAACTATGTCTGGGCATGAGCTGCCAAATTGTATAGTTACCTCAAGATTCAGCTAGACAGCTAGACAGATTTCCAAAGCTGTCTCCATCAGCTGTCACTGATCTCTCTGTGGCTTAGGTGCACGGCCACTATCAAAAATCTTGCTAGGACACCTTTCTGGTGTGTTAAGTTTTCTTAAATACTCTGTAAAAAATCAAGCTCTAAATAGCTCGCCAAAAGACATGCAGAATGAATTTGATAAAAATCAGAACAAAATACAATCTCTAAACTTTTTGGTTTCTGCTTTAAACCCAAAATTTCATTTTGTAGTTAAAGTCATCCTTTAGGATGCTCCATGTGGGTGAAAAAAAGGAGGAAAAAAAAAAAAGAAGGAAAATTTGTGTAAGTGGAGATGTTGCTTGGGGACTGAGAACATATTTGTTGCCTTATCTATTGCTTTTTTAACCTCAGGAAGTGCCAGGCAATTGGAATATGAAGATTGGTATCTTAAATATATCGACACTTGGAAATCTTCTGGATTAAACACCATTACATAATTCTTTCCATTAGTGCCTGAAGTTGATGAAAAAGCTAAACAATTTCAAACCCTTTTTTTTTTTTCTTTTTTTTTTTTTCTAGAGCTGAAAGCAAGGAGGCAGAGGAGGCTCTTGAGCAAGGCTTATGCCCCGGAGCTGGGCGTGCTGCCTACAACGCGAGCAGGTGTTGAGGAACTGGCTTCCTCACCTTGCTCTGCCCCGAGTGGGAACAGTCAGAGGAGCCACAAATCTGTGGCTGAAGGGGATGAATCCTCGAGGTGCATGGAGCAGGTGGCAGGACGGATTCCTGCTACCCTCAAATGGGAAAAGCCTTCCCATTAGCAGGCGAAGAGTGAGGTCTCCAGTGCCGGTGCTGGAGAGCCAGCTGAGCCCACATCCCAGGTGGGATTTGTTCAGAGAACTGCTGAAGACCTGGTGGTGGAACTATGGAGTGCACTGCAGGCAGAAGTTTTGTCACTGAGATCTGACAGAGAAGAGTTGAGAAGATCCCTGAGCCTCCTCCTGCCTGTTCCAGAGAATGAATGTCCCTTGTCTCACGCTGGTGAAGCCCCAGGTACAGAGAATTGATCAAATGGAAGAAAACACAGGCCCATAGAGCATCTCCTGGGTCCTGCAGCCCAGCCACGTCTTGGCTTCTGCACTTACATAACATAGCAAGATCTGTCTTAAGTTACGTCCTTCTGTCTCTAATAGCCCCCAGGAAGGCTGCCAGGGCTACTCTGATACCTCGGAGCCATCTTCTAATTTCCAGCCTAAATTCATTGACGGTCAGTTTACAGAATAACCACTTGTTCTCGAGCCAACACTGTCCTTCGGCACAAATGGTTCTCCTCCCTCCCCAATGCTGAATCTCTCTGCTGTGTTTATTGACTGTAATTATCTTCCCTCTCAGCCTCTGTTTCGGCACGCTGAATAAACCCAGGCTATGCTAATCTCTTCTTTAAAGGAAGGTCTTGATTCCTCTCATCATACTAACAGCCTCCCTTTGCACCCACTGCCACTTGAATTAATTTTTCTTGAACAGTGGATAACAATTACTTCATCTGGACTTCCGAGGAGATTTTTCTAAAGCTTTTTGTACTGCTATTAATATGGTATCCCACCTATGGTATCTCAAAAGGGTAAAACTGCTGGTCTGCTCCTGGCAGGGAAGGAGGGAAAAGAGGAGATTTCTAATGCCAGATGGAGGGAATTTCTTGGGACTGCTCTAGTCCCTGGGCTACTGCTGGGTATCACCACCCCTCTCGTGTACCACAGCACAACCATCCCTGCAAATAGGCAAAGTCTCGGCAAAGATAACGTGTTACAGTAACACAATTTCATCCCTGTCAAAATTAGTATTTGGAGAGGACCCAAATGGTGTTACAAATTTTACAAATCAAATGGAAGGCATGCCTCTTGGTGTAAGAAGCCTATTTCCATGTGGGATGAAATGACTGAGTAAAAAGCGATGTTGAGAGCTGGAACCAGGAAAAAATGGCCACTGGGAAGCTGTGGGTTATTTGGTTATATTATGCACATCTTCTGTATTTCTTTACCATAGTGATATATTCTTGTCTATACAATAGATTCTGTATATACTATAACCTCACAAATGTCCTCCAAGATACAGACGTGGAGGGTGTTAGTATCACCACAAAATGAGACATCTAGCTTGGCCAGAAATGCTATGCAAAATACTTTTGTGCTTCTCCAAATGTGTCAAGAGTCACGTTTCTGCTGCTGCCTTTTAGTTTATGCTTTAAAGCAACATTCCCAAGCTGTGCTCCAGTTTGGTCAATGCAAGTAACTCTGTGTCCTGGCTGCAGCTGGGATGGAGTTAATTTTCTTCCTCGTAGCTGCTGTGTTTTGGATTTAGTATGATAATAATGTTGATAACAGTTTTAAGTGTTGTTATGTAATGCTTATATTAATTCAAAGACTTTTTCAGCTTCTCATAGAAGCTGAGAGGGAGCACAGACAGGACAAGCTGGCCAAAGGAATATTCCATACCATAGATGTCATGCTTCGTATATAAATGGGGCAGCAGGGATCCACAATCACTTTTTGGGATGGGCTGGGCACAGACCATGGGGTGGTGAGAGCGACCTGTCTTGTATCAGTTTATTTTGTATATTCTTTTACATTTATTATTATTTTCTCTTCCATTACTATTCTATTAAACTGTCTTATCTTAATCCATGAGTTTTTTCTCTCCTTTTCCTCCCTCTTTTCCCATTGTTACTGGGGTGGCTTGGGGGGTGGGGGTGGGAGGGAAGCAGTGAGTGAATGGCTGTGTGGTCCTAGTTGCCTGCTGAGGTCTGCTGATGACACTCTGGACAAAACCAGGAGCACCTGCAGCGCTGCAGGATGGTTTCAAACACCCTTAAACAGAAGGTTTATATATATATTTGTTAGTAGGGAGCATGAAAGAGGAGGGATGTTTCCCCAGAGTGGACTTGTATTAGACTGAATTGTGCGTGCTAATCCAGTTCATATGCTTGCGTGCTCATCTCTTCAGATGCAAACTGGTTTATGACAGAATAAATAGACAGCAGGGTGAGTCTGCTGCTAATAACTCTGTACCCCTTAAAATGAAAAACTGAGGAGGTTACTCATGGCATTATATAAAAGTATTACGTGCTGAGCAATAACTGTAAATCAAAGAAACATATTGTACTTTCAGTAAAGCGATATTTTCTCTCTATAAAATTTCCTTTCTGATAGAGCCAGTTGGAACCCTTCCAGCTAAACAGATTTGGTTTGCAAAATATTTTGGGAAAACATCGCTATTTCAACAAACTTCCTGTGACTTGCCGGTGGCTGCGGCAGTCGAGCTCTGGGTCTACACCACCACGGTGGCTTCCCCTCCTTCCTTTTCCCCATGCAGAAGCTATTTGGTGGCTACTGGCATTGAAAGGAAGGGAAAGGAGAAAAAGCATCTCTCCCCCTTGCCCAAAGTGGGCTCCCGGCTTTGGGTGATGGAGGAGCCGGGTGATGGAGGGGAGCTCCATCAAAGGGGATCTCCCCTGGCTGCTAGCTAAACCTTCGTGACCTGGCTCGTGGTGGGGAAAGTGTACTCCAGGGCTGGGAAGGAGGGCTCCCGCACATCCAGGAGAAGTGTTGGAGCCTGGGAGCTTGGCAGCCCCGGCTGTGCTGATGGGGAATGATGCTGCCTACTCTGCCTGCACTGCCCACTGGCACAACGCACAACTCACCCCCCGCTACTCCGCCGGCTCTGGGAGAAGGCAGGAGTGGCTCATCATGCCAGGGAGTGTATATTTTGGGATGGAGAGGTCAGGCAGTTAATCGAGTGGAAATGGGATGATGCACCATTAAAGCGCCATGTGCTCGCTCTGCAAGCGCGCTGTGTCAAGGCAAGAGGGGGAGATGCAGATGTGTCCAAAGAGAACACAAAAGTATCGGCATTTTTGTGCATTGCACAATGGAAAGAGTTGGCGAGCCCCTAATCTTGAGAGCCTGTTTATCTGTTTTGGCAAGGAGCTACGAGCACATCAATCCAGATTCTCAAAAGCACCCAAAAACTGCGTTTTGCAGCAGCAGAACGCGGAGGCAGAATGACAGCCCCGTCGGAGCCCACTCTGCAACGCTGCCTTGTGAATGCCTCTATTAACCTACAGCCTATTAAACAGATTTAAAAGTGGAAATATTAAAAATCAGGGCAGGATGCAGTCGTAGTAGGAACAAAGCCATTTTAATTCCTGGGCTTAAATGCCGCCCTTGACTCCACTCCTGTGTTTCACCGGTTCATGGGAACCCTGATAAACTTGGGCTGTTTTTGGTGCATTGAGATTACGATAGCAAGGACCTTGAAATGTCTCTTAAACAAAGCATATTGCACCTGGAGGAAGACAAAAGGCTGGCTTGTAACAAAATAATCTCTCAGTCATTATGTTTCTTGCTAATTCAAAGAGCTGATCTCTAAACGATTTCTCTTGCTTTGCTATCGGTGCTAATTCTGCTGCTTCACTTAAGGATCTGTCAGCAATTTTATTACAGCCTCTTGTTTCCAGGGGTTTTAGACTTGGCCATAAAATCGTGGTCCCAGCTGAAACTTAACATATAGGGTTACAAAATTAAAAAAAAAAAAGCTAGCTAGAAAACACAGATATTCTTAAGGCTATAAAAGTACAAAAAGAACCAGAAGCATGTAGCTTAAAGTGATTACAATGATTATTTGCTTTCCCTAGACAGGAGAAATAGCTTTTTCTTTTTTTCTTTAAATGTATGGGTAATTAATTAATCACCAGTTGGAAACATTGTTTGGGTTAATTTGTAAAAAAAAAAAAAAAAAAGAAGTTATTTAATTGCACATGTTTTTGGATTATATTCCTGAACCCACCATAATAAAATTTTATTTATGCAATTTATTAACTTAACATTAATGTTAATGTCTCCAAAAGAATATCTTCTTGTTCTGATGACTTACACATTTAAAATATTTCTACTGGCTCTGAAAAGAATCATACTGTAAAGAAACCTTTTCAATTCATATTTATGTAAAACTCTTGAATTACAGATCTACCTACTCTGGTTAACACTAGCCACTGCAAAATCAGTAATTATGTATTTAGGATCTGGTTCGAGCTGGTGTTAGATGAAACTTAACCATAATATATACATAGATAGATTTATTTGTACTTATTATATATATAAACTTAAATGCTCATCAAGGGTCTTACCTAAACTTTCCTAAACAACAGCCCAGCACAGCTCAGATGGCTCTGTCTATTTTCTTTTCCTCTCCATACAAAGGAAGGGGTGAGTTAAGGTTGAAGCGTTGGCTGGGTTTGGAGCTTTAACTGAATTTCCTTACCCTGTGCGTGTAGGTCAAATCCTTTGACATTATATGCTTGGTACTGGCACAAAGTAATCTTTAAACTTAAACCATGTGTGTGATGTGTTGGAAGCTTTTTCTCCCCTTCTGTTCCCCTTTGGTCTGTGAATTGGCTATGGTTAGAGCTTTTAAACGAACAGGTGTACTTTCTCCCTCCTTGTGATATGAAAGAAGCATAAAACTCGATTATAGCAATTTATGGTCTCTTTACTTGCTTGGACTTGTATCCATGACACAAGCAGCTTTATGCTCAAATTCAAGACTTGGTAGAATAGGAAGTTAAAATTAACCTCAATCCTTTTATAGATGAAAACCTCAACAAATAAACAGTGGTTTAGCGGCATGGCAACCTGCCCCTTTAAATCCAAGAACTAGTCTGAGATGTCTATTTTGAGTTAGTTTTGTTTTTTAAAAAAAGATAATTGGACTTGGATGAACAGAAGAGTAGCCTGTGATTCATACTGGTGTGATTTAAAGCAAAGTTTAATGCTACTACTTGGAAGTTAGCAACGTATGGGGGTTAAAGGCTTATTTTATGCCTATATAAAAAGCACTCTGTGCTCTTTTCAGTGAGAGAGTGCCAATACAAGTGTTTCAGGATGCAAAGATGTACAGAGAGGTACAGCAATGCTATGGAGCGGGTCAAAAGTGTTTCATTTTAGGGGGTCTGCATTCTGATGAGCCCTAGAAATTAAAAGGCATCTGCAGCAGAGACAGTCCTAAATGAGGGAGGCTTCAGTTTGGGGTTTATTTTTTAGTGATAGCAACTGCAAGCCTCGACAAGTTGCTTGATGGATAACACACACATTTTGGAGGCAAAGGAAAAAGGGAACTGGGAGAAGGCAAGCTCGAGAAGTGAAAAGGAGGGTATCAATGAGGAAACATTAGCTGTTTGATTGCCATCATTTTCTGAGCTTCGTCTGCAGGTGAAATGCATTAAAACCTTGTTTACAAAGAGCAAAGCCAGAGCAACGCACTGAAGGTATTTCTGGAGAGAGCAGCTGGATCCCCGGCTGAGCGGGAAAAGCCTATTGCTCTGAAGCTCAGCAAGCAAAGGACTTTCAGAGGGAACCAGGGGAGAGCGATACTCGACGTTAAACCCGATACTCTGCTAAGCATATAGCGCTCCCAAGAAGCTGAAGAATGCGAGGCCTGCGACCAATACCTCCACCCACGGAGCTGCTGAGCAGCCACAATAATATGTGCGTTTTCTTTTATAGGAAGGGAGCTGTGAGCAGGAGGAACCCCCCCCCCCCCCTCCCCCGAGGCTGGTTTGCTCTGCAAATCAGAGAACTAAGTGAGGGGACTGGCAGGGGCTGGGAGAGGATCCTTCGCCTGGCCTGGCTCCAGGGAGGGAAGGAGCTGGGTGATCCTTCCGACTGTCTCTTTGCCCGTCTCTTTCTACAGTACGGCATGGGATGGCGCGGTGATTTATTTCTTCTCCATAATGCCCCTTTCTGCTCCCAGCAAAGACAATGGCAGATTTGCAGAAGATCTCACTAAGCCCAAGACCTCCCTACACCTGGGTATAAAAGCAAGTAACAAGCATTTGCCTTAGGTAAGCAATAACCTGGTCTGCACGCAACAAAAGTACCCTGGTTTTAAAAACGAGTGCCATAAAACCTCCTTATTCTGATCTGTGGTAACTAGTGGTCCCCAGAACCCCATCAGAAAACCTCAACTAAGGCCATTTCATTCTGGCTGGAAGAATAGAGGAAAACTCCATTAGGAACAGCACTTGCTACTAAAAGTAATCCTGTTCCACACCTCCCTTTTGGTGCATCTCACTGTGAATCTGCATTTTGATACGCATTTTGCAAAACCCCGTGCCAGCTGATGGTTCAGTGACCTGATTCACTGCTCACTGAGCTCCAGCTGGTCCCAGGGACAGAGTTGGTTTTAGCAGGGACAGACTCAGCTCTAGCGGCGGCAGAAAAGATTTCCAAGTTAGACGGCTTGGTTTCGCTGGCATCACCCGAGCCTGAGCCACAGAGGAAATCGGAACTGTGAGTCAACTTTTTGTAGGTTTTTGTTCAAATAAACCCCCTTGGATAACTACCAGCTACAGAAACATGCTCAAACCAGCCTGCCTGTGTTAAAGTCTTAGTACTAAGAGGTTGTCTTCAGGGGACAAAGCATTTTGCAAAGCTTTCTTTGCTACTGCCTTCCTGGGAAAAGCGGTGACGTTATTTCTCTCTAATTCAAGCACAGGATGTAATTGATAAATACACAATACACTTACACGTAGAAGAAGGCCTGCCATAATGCCTCTTTGCAAGAAAACAGTGTTACGGTTCTGACACGGGTGAGGTTAACACCATGAGCTGTGCTGACACGGGGAAGACAAGACAGTACGGACCCCTTAAAAGCTGTCAGGTCTTTAGATATACGGACATATGTTAGGAAGCCCTCTCATTAAAGGCTCTCACTCATTAAAGGTGGCCAAGGAGAGCCCAGAAGAGCTGGAGTACAAGGGAGCGAAGCCTGTGAGCCCCCACGCTCCAGAGGCTGACGGGGTGGAGGTGGATGAGCGGGGGGAGGATTTCAGGTACTTACCCTGAATCTGACTCTGAGGCTGAGGGTTAAAAGCAGTGGTGTGGTTCAAGGAGGCTCGTGGGTTGGGTGTGGGGGCTGGGTGGTGTGGGCTGACCCTCATGGCCGTACGACGCAACTGCTCCAGTTCACTCAGGCGCTCTGAAAAGGACAAGCTCCCAGGCTTTGTCTGCTCATCTATTTTCTGACGATGTCCTATTGTGGGAGGGGGGGGAAAAAGATCAGAAAATCTCACTGATACATGAGGTCTGTTGACTTTTCTTTCTCTTTTTAATTTTTTTCCCTTTTTTTTTTTTTTTTTATAACCCCTCATCTGCTGGCAATGTAACTAACCAGCTAGTGGCCATCTGAAATTAAACTGAAACCACCTCTCTGCAAGCACAGGAAACACAAACCAGCCATGCATTGTAACTATATCGTGGGGCAGTCTGAGACATGACCTACTGTGAAGAACCAGATCCACTGAAAATAAGCCGTGCCTTCTTATACCTCTCACAGAGAGAAGGGACATTTCTAAAAGGAGGATTGTCTGTGGGGATGCATAAAAGGAGGAGACATCAAGTGGCCCCTGTGCTAAACCTGCACTAAAATAACTCCTCAAAAATGCACTCCCAGGTTGCCATAAAGTACTGTAATCAGACAAGTACTATGGGGCTATTAAAAAAAAAAACAAACCCAAACAAATCCCATTTCTGGATCCTTTAGCAGTGGATTTACGGACAGAAACAAAAGCTGTCAGAATTGAAACTGCAAGGTAATGAAGTCTCTCTTAGTAGTACTTGAGATCGCACCAGACACCCAACTATAAGAGAGTAGATGCTGACATTACAGAATTGTCCAGAATGTGGCCATGGCCACATGGGAGCTGGGAGGTCCATCACTCCCCAAGGCAGCCCTTGGAGCACGGTCCCCAGGAAGCTCTGGTGCTGCAGCCCTGAGGGCCTGGGAAGGGATGGGGAAGATGCTGGAAAGACTCAGCACTGGGGCACGTCTCAATTAGCTGGAAGGGCAGAGACATATCTCATCATGGGCAGGACTGATTTCAAGATAAGCCTTAGCCAGCACAGCGAGAGGTACGCAAGGAGCAAGGTAATGCATTTGTAACTGTTGCCTGTGTCTCTCTGCTCTGGGATCACGTGTGTGTCAACCTGTAACCACAAAGACAGCACACACAGAGCATGCAAGAGGGACATCTCATCTGCTGGAGCGTTTGCTCTCTGGTAGGCACGGTGAAAGCACAAATTTTAAATCCTTCTTCCACCCTCTTAAGAGATAATCTGTTGTTGAGACTTTGCAACATTTTTGTATCCATTGGTTTCCAGTCTTATGAGATGGCCTTCAAAAGTGGGCTATCTTGTCCTAGAAGGCTGCTGACACTACACTTTGGGGCTGAAACTGAAACCTCCCCTAGCAGTTTAGCAAAATGGGATGGTTCAGCCATATTCCCAATCAGGTGCAATCAAAACTTTCCTTTGCCATCTCCCCCCATCCCCCAATAGGGCTTTTCCTTCTTAAAGGTCTCAGAAAATAGCCACAGATCACAGCAAAAGATCACCGCAGACTGTCTCTGGCACGCAAGTTATCCTTTCAAAGATACTCTCCTGAAATAGAGGGCAAGATACTGACTGCAATGAGTCCATGAGGACATACCCTTAGCTTCTCTGTATCCAAGGGATACAAGATCAAGGAAGTAGTATCCTCAGCTCCAAAAATGTAATTTTCCTACCTTCCTTCTGCTTGGGGACCTTCTTGTGGAGCAGCAGATGTCATTGTCCCTCTTTTCTCCCCAAAGCCAGTCCCATTTCTGCATGTTGCATTTGTCTCAGGAACTCAGCTGCCTCACGAATCTTTGTGGCTTATCCCTTCCCCTTCTTCCCATAGGACACTGTTACCCTGATGGGAATGCATGTCAAATCTCTAGCTCAGAGGTCAAACATCTTTTTTCCTACTTGCTCCCTTGAAGAAGGTTTCTGCTGAGCACCATAGGTTGCTGTCTATCTGGTCCCGATTTTTTATCGGATTATTTTCTTGTCATAAAGAGTTGCCTCCTGCAGTTTTCTTTGCATCTCCATCCTCCCTGCAAGAAGGTGGCCAGTGCTGTTCCTACAGTGAGTCCTCTCTCAACTCACGGCTACAGCAGTGAAACAGACTGGCACAAAACTCCTGAAAATAATCCACCGTGCCCTGTTCCATACATCCCCATAGCATTTAACACATAAACATTCACGAACAGCCAGCTCCCAATTTTGAGTATCAGTGAATAAGCAGCGAAAGATGCCTGAAGAACTTTGTACACCCCTTACTCTACAGAGCACTCTTTCAAACCACCCTAATAGCTCAATCAAGACACAGGACCATTTTATGCACTAGAAGGAAAATGCGCATTTAAAAGCAGTTCCCAGTAGCTGCATTTCTAAAATTAAATTTTATAACTTGTATTATGGTTCCAAATCACAGTGCCTCGGCATTTCTTCCTGTTGCCAGGCCCTTTGGCACAGCTTGAACTGTCTCAGATTCCACACTGTGCTGTAAATTATCCCAAGAGGGGGGAAAAAAAATTAAAATATAAAAAGAGATATTATATACTAGTGGTTTCATCATTAAAGAGTCCCATTAGTGTTTCAAAAAAAAAAGGAAGGGTGAAGAGAAGAAAGATGAAAAAGACTTTTATCGGACATTCTGGTTGGTCAAGAGCAAATGCTTCATTTGTCAGCAGAGCAAAGCTGGACGCTGCCTCAAGCCTTGGCCTTCTAACACTGGACTTGAACGCAAACACGCGGAGTCATACAAGATGTGTAAGATACCTCATACGTTTGGATTATTTTAAGCTTCAGCAGGCTGAGCCCAGAGGTTGCGGAGCCAAGAGCCAGGTCCTTCCAAATAGTTCTTCCCCGATGCAACTTAGCCCTAATTTCAAATTCCACTCAGACACTCTTCGGCTCGTAAGCGAGTGCACCAATGCCAAGTTTGACCTCCTGCTACCCTACTTTCTCCTCCCACCTCCCTGGTCCTGCCCTCCCAGCATCTGGAATTTTGCCTTCCTGGCACGGAACCAAGTGGCCCGGCAGCGCCAGCCGGTGTGCTAGCCTCCCTCGCATGGAGGTGAGCCTTTCTGCTCAAGCCAAGGGGACAAGGGCTGCATTAATGGCAGAGAGGCAAGAATTAACTTTCCCTTTTGAATCTCACTCAGGCACTAAGTTTGTGTTGAGCTGGCACACGGCGCCGGGCAGGGCAGACAAACCCCAGCTTGCTCTCAAGCAAGCAGGGCAAATCAACCCAGGCACAGTATCCTCCCGAGGTCACCGTGGGGCACCCCCTTCTTAAGCCACTTCCCTCCGAGCTGCTGGGAGCATCTCTGCATGTCTCCACTGGGCATCCTCCAAGCAAAACTCCTGGACATCCCCCACCCCAGCCCTGAGCTGCTCCAGCTCATCCTGCTGAACCTGAGACCTGTCTCATCCCTTGGGCTTGTGGAAATCCCACTTGTGTCAATGCATGTAGGGAGGAAAGACCAGCACCAGCCGGTGCCTTCTGAGACAAACTCTGCTATTGTTTTTGTCCATATGTTGTAATTTTGTAAATTTGTACCTTGAAGTAACAACAGGCAATTGTCACCTGAAGATGCAGCCCCAAAAGTGGTTCTTCTCCACCCCCCGCAATCAGAAGAGCTATTTCACCTCTTCTCCCTTGCTGACTACTACAGGTAGCAACACAGAACCTGTTCTGCATGAAGGTCTGCAGCCGGAAAGTAAAGGACTGTGTCAGAAAAATACAACAATTACAAATGATTTTCCCAAGCCACTACAAATGCACAGGCAAAGCTTTGCTGGGGTGACTTGTATTTTTGCGTTTATTAGCTTTACTTTGAAGTTACCCTCTAGACACCTTGCTTAAAGAGCAGGCACGTTATCCTTGCTTCACCCCTGTAAAGCCCGGGACTATTATTATCCCGCTTTTATAGCTGGAAAACTGAATGACAGAGAAATGAGGTGACCTGTCCATGGTCAGGCAGTGACCCTGTGACAGACGCTCAGTGTGGTCACCACAAGCCCAGGTTTCTCCTTTCCAGGAGAACAGTGTGATGATATAGGATGAAAAAGAGCAGCAGGAAGATGCTTGGAAACTGGTGTGGTTTTGCTGAGACAGCGTTTTTGCCACAAAGATCTGCCCCAAAACTTTTGCAAATCAGATGGGACTTTATGGAAGTCAATCAAACCTCCAGCTGTTGAATGAAGAGTACCATGGCCCAGAGCTCACAGAAAGAGACAGCTTGCCATGAGAACAGCCCCACTCACGTGCCATCCCCTCTCACTCTCCTTCCCGCATCCCCATACTTTTTTGTCAAGCATCAATTCGCAGGTAGGAGCAGAGGACAGAAAAGGGCAGCATTTTTTTCCCTCGGGTTGCAAGGTCAATGTTTGAGATACTGGAATAAATAGGACATCCAGCCCGCTTGGCTAAATCACAGAATTCGGGGAGCGGTGTTAGGCTTTTTTTTTCCTTGTCCCTTTCAAATACTGTCTCAGTGAGGTCAGACGGCTTTTTTTTTAAAGCAAACAGGGCAGAGAAAACATTAGCTTTCCCGATGCCTTTTACAGCAACGCAACATGAAAGTGCTTTCCCTCTTAATGGGAGGGAAATGCAGTTTTATAGACTTTAACAGACGGTGGAGCGCTCGGCCTGGCCCGCGGCCAGCTGCTTGGGGAAGCTGGATGGGCGAGCAACGGGGACAAGGTGCCTCGGCAGTCCCCGGTTCTGTGCACATCGGGCACTCGTTGGGAATGGTTGCTGGGTCCCAGTTTCACACCGCAGCCGGCCCCACGGAGACGGCAGCAGCGCTCCAGGTGCAGAAAAAGAAAGAGATCTCCCATTACCTTCCTTTTAACCTAGTTTTTAAAAGTGCCTTTCAGGTTCAGAAGGGGAGAAGCAGGTGAAACAGAGGCTAAGGAAAAGCACCACTACTCTCACTCTGCCAGCTGAAGCTACCGAAATTCCTGTGGGTACCCAGGACTGTTTTACAAGTAAACACCGCTAGAATGGGTTAATGGACTGGGTTTTTTTTCTCTTTTCAGTCACAGGATGAGTACACTCTGTCACCTGCTCTCATTCCCTCGTAAATCCAAGTCTTTGGAGCTGGTGCATCAGGAGGTACTAACACCAGCAAAAGGTTTGGGCTTCAGGCACCAGATGTCTGGCAGAGACTCACTGGCTCATGGCTGGTGAGCATCCCGGCCAGAGGCAGAGCCAAGAAGTGCCACAGGTTTCTCTGTGTATTACCCACAAGTTTTCTGCCCCAAATCAGCAGAAATCTCTGCATAGAGATAGTATAAGAGGAGTTTAATAAAGCAGAGCACTTCCTCCCCAAGGGGAGCAGAATAGCTCCTCCTTTCTCCTCTGCCCTGCCTTTTCCCAGGTGGAAATGGAAACTTTTCACATCCAGAAAGTGCATTATACAGAGGAAAATACAGCATCTGGCCAGACTTTGCCAAAGTAGGGAGTGACTGAGGAGACCCGACACTTTGGTTTAACAAAAGGTGGCTGCTTTGGAACTGCATTGGACCTTGATCCAAGCATCTCCTCTTTTCAGGGCTGTTTGTGTTCAGGGCTTTGGTTCGGCTCCAGCTCTAGTGGGGTAGAAAATAAGCCATGTTTCATTGTGTCTGGTTAATAAAGTGCTAAACATTGTTTTGTGCCACAGAGATAAAATAAATCCAATTAGTTTGTACATAGTGAAGGATGAGAAGAAAATATACTCTTTCACATTATACTAGGAAGTGAGCACACTATCTTTAGTGTAAAAATTATATATTTGTGTAAACAAAAGTGATTTAAAGTATAGTGCTTCTATATTACTACCAACCTGGGAAATGCAAATGCTTGAAAATCAGCTATCCTGCTTGCAAAAAAGCATTTTTTTGCTAACAGTAGAAATAGTGGCTTAAGTGCATAAACCAGTAGTATTTTTCTCTGTGGCAGATATTCCAGATATAAAATACTTTGCATTTTCTTTTTGCCTGATTTCCTATCTGCACAGAAAAAGCAGGAAGTATAACTTTTCTAGGATGCCGTTCGCTTTGTTTGCAAACAGACCAGACCCAGTCCTGAGATATATGCATATGCTTTGCATAAGGCACTAAGCATTGTTACACAGCAGCCCACTATCCTCTAGGAAATCTGGCTTGATTGGTAGATTTGGTGTAGAGTGGTTTCCTCTCTAGCCTCTATCACTTGGAAAAGACTTGTATTACACACAGGTACTAGAAGGATCAGTACAGGACAGCATCAGAGCTCAACAACCTCTTGTACAGTGACAAAAATGTAATGTAAAATGTTCCTGACAAAGGAATTAGACACACAGTAGGATATTTTCTTTTCCCTCAGTTAAAAATATTATTGCTGTGGTAAGGAAAAATAATGGTGGTTGGTAGTCAGAGCTTCGAGTAGACTCATCAGCAATTATATTTTTTGCTGGTTTTCTTAAGCGCTATACAATGCAAGCCTTCTTTCCAGACAGAAGGAACATCACGGTAGACAGGATATTATGCTAAACGTTTTCGTGCAATGTCTGTAATTACCAGCAGAATCAGTGTTCGTCATCAGACCCGACCTGACTGCAGGCAGGAGGTGCTGGGAAACATGAATGAGGCTCGATATTACATGACTCGATGGCCAGGCTGACATCCAGCTGCCCTTCAGAAGCAGAATGCCAAGCAACGCCAAGCACGGAGAGACTGACATCAGGAAACCCTTCCAGATGTGCTTCTCCTATCAGCTCCTTGGTAAATCTCATCCTTTCAGTGTCTCTATGGAAAAATCTGCTTGTTTCTCCAGGTAACTGCAGCCAGACTACATGTTTCAGGTACAATCTTTGCTGGTCCTTTCCACCAGGTCATCCAATTTGTCTGTGTGTTGAACAAGTGTTCAGTGATACCAACAAAGTGAACAAAGATTTACACAGCATGTTCCCTGTTCTCTGGTAACTTCCCACTTCATCTGGTGGAAACCTTAGGTGACTTCTTGCACCCCCCATTACAGGGTTAGTCACCCCACTGTAATGGCACGCACCCCAAGCAGATGCCGCATTTTTTTCCTATGTCTTTTACCAGCAATTATTTTGGCTTTCTTTTTTTCTTACCTCTTCTTTTTTAAATCAGTGGGGTTTTTTTTTAAAAAAAAACACCACACAAATCAATGATATAGGTAGAGCAAAAATTTGTAGTGAGAGTGAGCCTTGCCCTGGAACAAACAAGAGAGGATGGGAGAGTCTGGATTGAGCCCCTCTTGCCTGATCTATACTAGAAAACAAACTTCAGTTTCCTGTTTTCCAGGTGAGTGTCCCAATTGCAGGCTGAGAGCCCTTTTCATCACTGATTCAGTATCCAGCTGCATCAGAAGAGCTCCAGTGGGGAATGTCCCCAGGAAGGGGGACGAGTGGAGGCTGCCAGTCTCTCTCGCTCCAGCCGGCAGGCTGACTGCAAGATGGCGGGCTCCTCCAGGATGGGTCCCTCCAGCTCTCTCCCTGCCTCCTGACAAACATATGAAAAGCCTCACGTCTACCCTGAGGTGCCACAGCCAGAAAAAGCAATCTTGGCAATTTTTGCAAGGCAGGAAATACACTTCCTTTCCCCCCAGCTCTGCTGGTGAGGCCTGTGCTCTACTAACAAATAGCAATGCACAAACCTATTTCCACTTAAAACCATTATTTTGCTTGACATGGATCCACCAAGACTTCTGATGAATCTGACATATATGTGTCCTCTATTTCTGTCATGGAAGTGCAATTATTCTGCGGGTTCACCCCGGGAATTAGGTCATGGCAGCGAAGTAAAAGTAAGGGAACCGAGCGCTAGGAGTTTGGAGGGATGAACTTGTTCATGAAAGTTAAATTAGTCGGCAAAATTATACCCTTTGCTTTCTTTTCCCTTTCCCCCATGTCAATGTATATACTTTAAAAATCCTGACTCCTTGACAAAGTTTGAATGACTCGCAACTTAAGCATCTCATTGCCAAAAGCCTCTTTTGTTTCTTTATAGTTTGCATCTTCCCACACGTACAAACTGCCATAAGAATACCCTCCAGCCATGGGCTGAGACATCATAGCTGAAGATATGTATGAGAGAGTAGGTGCAGAATGAGGCACGACCAGCCAACCAACAGCTCAGCAAGCAACCAAGAAAAATACAGGCACAAAAAGACACCTCTCTCCAAAGAAAAGCTGCAGAAACAGAAGGGCCAGGCAACAAGGACTGAGACTCCATTTGAGCCACCCTTGGGAGAAGGTTGTCTCTCTGCTCAATACAGGAAACCAGTCTCCATATTCAGGCACCTTAATCAAATGTGTAAGTTTAGGTGGGATGAGTCTGGACCCTCTCCCTGAGCCTGAGCAGGAAAATCAAGGGATGACAGCATTAACCACCTTTGCAGTGCCTCCAAGGGGGCAAACAAACAGGAAAGTGGGTTGCACAAACATCATAGCATTGGAGGGCAAAGAAATAGCTTAGACAGAAACCCATTTCATCAGTCCACTGAACTATCTCTGGATAGTAAAAGGTCTCCAGCACTCGGCCTCAGACAGAGTTGAACAAGGGACCTGCAACTGAAAGGTCAAGTCCTGTGTCTCACTGTTTATGTAAGCCAGGGGAATCTGGCAACACAAAAGTAAATTTACTCCCCATGGATACTGACCATTCAGACTTTGATGACTTATAAAAAACTTAGCTTCTGTCCAAAAAAGTATAGAGTTGGGCTACACGCTCCCCTTGAACTAAAGACGTTTGCTTTTACCAGGGCTGGTGACTGGTGTTTCCACACAATAGTTGAAAATACCTGTTTTTTCCAAAGAAAGGAGTTTGGATATTTTAATCTGCAGGTTACTAAGCAGTCCCTCCTCTGTACTAATGCTCCATTGTGCCTACACAGGACTGCAGTTCAACGAAAGCTCATAAATTTCACGTGGTTCTGCCTAGTCTTTATTTTAGGTTCTTGAACCATTTTTTTTCTTTCTTCATTTTCTTTGCAGCTGCAGAGAGATATAGTAAGCTACTGTATAGCATTTTGAAAGCAGGGCCTCTGAGAAGTTTCCAAACTGCATACAAGCAGGTTATTCTTTGGCTTGTTTTCTTTGGCTTGGTGTTAGCAGTACAGAATGAGTCAAACAGTATTAACTTTCAAGAGGGAAGTGGTGTGGTCAACCAAAACTGTTTGCGGCTAGATTGCGAAGATAGGTAGAGCAGGTAATGAAGAACAGCCCATAATGCAGGGTGTAGGTAGGAGAGGCAGACAGACTCAGACAAACAGAATCCTGAATAATTAAATCAACACTGTTGCCTAAATTTTTCTGCAGCTTTATGTGCTAAGTTTATGAGACAGCCTGGCTTTTCTGGACTGGTCAGCCGTGAGAAGAAGGCTTGGTGCATGTTGTGCTTAATGGATTCAAAGTACAACCCTCTGGAAGGGAAGAATAAAGGTTGGGTGCTATGAAAAAAATGTAATATATATATATCAACTTTTCATTTCTTCTTCTGTCTCTTCCCATTTTTACAGGCTGTTTCTTATCTCTTCCATGATTAAAGAAGGCAAGGAAGATGTTTCCATCCTTCCCTCTCTATAGGATGTGTTTCAGGTATTAACAAGCACATCAAGCTTTCATACAACAGACGAATCTTTCTCTTACAACTCAGAAGAGTCAAGGTGACCTCTCCGAAGCATTGCTCGCTCTCACACTTTGCGCAGACCCATCCAGCACTGACATAGGAACAGTCTGACCAAGACTTATCATTAACACTAATAGGAAATGCATTTACTCATTACAATTCCCAATGGCAGCGGATGAGCAAAGAGCAGGGGCACAAATGGAGAGGCAAGAGCAAAAGTCCTTTCTGCATTCTTCACAATGGGTGGCAGAGGATGAAGCAAAAGCCTGCAGTGTTTTCGTATGGGCCTGCAAGGAGGAAACTGCTGCACCTCCTGATAATCCAGGGCAGATGAAGCTGGGAGGGACTGCAGCGCAGATGGATTTTCACCCCTTCCAGTTATACTTCACGAAGAAAACAGGGCTGTTCACTGAAAGTGCCACACAGCTTCATCCAGCCTTTCTCTTCGACATGTGTTGTTTTGGTAAACCCATAAGTAAGGCAACTCCTCAAAAACACAGAAAAGCTCCTGCGCTGCCAAAGGCTTGTTTGGCGAATGGGAGTGTCTGACCACTCCAGGCAGGGGGAAAGTTTCCCTCCTCCTTCTCCCAGCTCCATTAGGAGCCTGAGGAAGAGAAGGCCTTCTCTCCCACCTGCTGTGAAGAGTAGGGTGAAGGAAGCAGATTTCAGAGGTTGTGTGCAACCTGGTCCTGCTGCCCTCCAGTCCACCCCTGCAGGAAA
>BJBW01010510.1:122245-159184 GCA_004320125.1 Scolopax mira | reverse complement strand
AGCTAGCCTTCTTCAAGGAAGGGTAGGGGCTATAGGACACCCTTACAACCACAATAGGCAGGTGCAATGCGGGGTTTGACCTACAAGTCCATCCTTCCCCAGCTCATGCAAAGTTCCAGCAGCCACTACAAATTTTTCCTTCACTCGTGTTTAATGACTGCCATTTGAAAGTCTGTCCTTGCTGAAGAAACATGATGGATGAAGGACCAGAACCAAAAATCTTTGATTTAGAGCACCACCAGCTAACTTCACTTGGAAAGATACTTGGCTAGCTTCACTGGGAAGGTATCAGGGTCTTCAGTGGGCACTGCTGTGTAATCACATCCCTTATGGCCAAGCTAGTTGACAGGGTGCTGCATATTAATGCTTTTCTTTACATACACACACACAAAAATACAAGTGGCATCTACGCAGTGTTTTTTTGTATTTCTACAGAAAAAAGCTCCCCCACCCAAAAGGCTTGATCACCAAGCTTAACAGCTACAAATTCTTTGTAGGTAAGTGCAGTTGACAGGAGAAAGTCAGAGCTACTGACTGCTTAGGAAGCATTTTCAGAAGTAATATCCATTCACCTAATTCTGCTTTTGTCACAGTTCCAGAGTATTTGCCCACTAATTTCAAGAGAGTTAGACCGAGGCTGTACAGCCCTTGAAAATCCCACCATGCAAATACAGGTAAACACATAAAAATATTCACCACAGTCTTTGTAGATGCTCAACCCCCAGGCAATAAAATAATGAAGTAAAAAAAAAATAAAATAAATTGACAAAGACAAAAAAGTAAAAAATAACTACCTACCTATTCTAATTTAAAATCACACTAATTCAAGGTGGGGGGAAAAAGAGCTGTGTGGGATGATATGACTCAAAAAAGGAGTTGAAATAATTTCTATAGGACTGGGCCAGTCTTAGCACTGTTCCTAGCCCACATTGCAGCAACTCTGGTTTCCTGTTTACCTGCTTTATGTAAGGAAGGAGCTTGTCCTGTCAACACGTCTGTGTGCCTCTAAAAAAACAGCCAAATAACTAGGCAAGCAAACACATACAAGTTACTGCACTCACAGAAAAGCAGTCTTGACACAAGCTTTCATATTGCACACGTTTGACAATTTTATTGAACTTAAATGACAAATTTCCTGTCTCAGCTCACCCAACATCAACTCTCCCAACTGACTCGGCAGTGAGATTGATAAATGCCAGGGAAAATAATCCTGTTCCATCTTTTCCATATGGAAAAGAAGCATCTACACCACGAAACCTCAAGGATGCTGGTATTGAAAACCCATCAAGGTCCTACCTATTGAGTAAGACAAAAAGGATCTCCCCTATCCCTGTTACTCCCGGGGTGCTGAGCATTCATATAAATCTCATATAAATCCTTTATGCATCTGATGAAGAACAATCAGCACTGCTTTCAGGAGCTGCAGGTTGCAGTAGCAGTTAAAGTCCATATGAGGCAGGTCTTGCCTGGCCCTTGCCTGCAGAGGGATCTTTGTACTGGGGTAGTTACAGTGGTTGCATGATGCTTTTCCTGGTCTTTTCAGCCCATGGGTAGCATGGCTCCTGGTACACCTGCATCATTTCCAGCCTGAAACTGACTGCTTGACAGCATGGACTTTGCTTCAGGTTCCTGCTGCTGGTGACCCCCTTGTCAAAGGTGGCCAGGAAAGGGGACTCTGAGGCCTCTCAGACAACAGGCTGGTGCTGTGCCAGCCCTGCCAGCCCCTGCAAGCATGGCAACCCCAGCCCGGAGCCGCCCCTGCCCCGAGGGTGCTGCTCCACCATCCTGAGCCAAGCTGCCAGGATATAGGGCACGGGGAGGTCTTTCTGGGACATGGGGGACCTGAAAGCTGTGAAGGTGCCCATGGATGCCCTGCAGAGGTGACGACATCCAGACACTCGACCTCTGGTCCTGTTCTGCAACCAAACTTTTAAGGTCCAGTGTCAGGTGGTCCTGTGCTCTGTGATGCTCCTGTGCTATACAGTCCTGGGCTAAGCCACAAGGCCCAACGCTCTCTCGCTGGAGCAATTCAGGGTGGATGTGTGAAAGTGCGTGCATAATGGAAACAGGCTGATTTCCCCCTCACTCTTCACTTTTCTTCAGAAAACACAAGTCACAAAGGCACCAACTGCTCTCCGCTCTTTCACTCTTTGTGTACTTTCACTATGAAAAATGGGCTGGTGGCATGCACAGCTTTCGCAGCGGGGGGAGACGTGCCCAACTGCAGGACGTACGTTTTTAGGCTGTTGTTCCCTTGCCACTCCGGGGGACCATGGAGCTCACCTGACCACCGAGGGGATGCTAGGACTGTCCTGCCTGTTCAGATACAGCTCCTTTGGCCTGCAAGCCTGCCCTTGCAATAACATACCACTTTATAATGGATTCAGGTGGTCTTCTTTGTCCACCCTTCAATGAGACACACACAGAAAGGAAACCAACAGCCATCCCCAACCTACCCACACCCTCTTCAAGCCAGCAGCCCATCAAGCCATGTTGTGTGACTCCGATCAAGCCGCGTTCCGTAACTTCCCCCAGCTGCTGCACGCTTTGCACACAACCATTGCACAAGCCAACTACAAACATCCCCAGAGTGCACCCATCATTCCAGCACTGGTCCTACTACATCAGTGTCACACAGACGAAAAGACGCGGGGACACAGACACCCAGGCGCAGACCCAGCAGCGCGCAACCGCCGGCTCCTCTCACAGCCCATCCCTTTCTTTTGTCTGTACACGGTCTATTTAGGTTGGAAGCTCTCGGGGGCAAGCACCTTAGCCAAGTTTTTTTTAAAAAGCGATTAGCAAAGTTGGGTTGTGATACTGCGAGGGTGGTGTGCTGCGGAGCACGCAGCTAGTCCTAGCAAAGGAAGAAAGAGTCCAGGTGGTATTTCTGTTATATGGACAATCAACTTGTAAGCACCACCTTGTTCTCTATGCATTTTCTCCTATGTAATCTTTAGGAGCTGTAAGTCTCCAGGTGAATGGAAAGGATCTGATAAGCCACAACTGAAATTTATATGGTGGGTTTATTCCAATGACACGATGATTCATTATTTCATGGCTTCTAAACTGTTGATACATATTAGTCTCAGTTTACAACAGCTGAAGGCATTTGCAGCAGAAAGCAAGCAAGAAATGAAGGCATTTAATGTTATTTCAACTCACTGAGATGAAAAGGTGTTTTGAAGTACCATTTGGCTTTTCCTTGCATAAGAGGCTGAAGGTGGAAGGCATGTGGAACCCTCAGAGGAATCATACCTCCCCAGACTGACAAGTGAAGAGTCTTCACTTCTGCCATGGGACGGGTGATGCCAGCCCCATGCAGGCTCTGTCGCCTCTCCTCCCAGGAGCTGCTCTGGGAGTCCAAGGTCTGTGAGCAAAGGCTGGATGGGGCAGGGGAAAGGATAAGTTGATCAGGTGCACTTACAACCACTAGCCCTTGGGAATTCCCTAAAAAAGACCTCAGGATGAGCAGGGGGGTGTTTGAATGTTTCCTACACAACAGGTACAGGCGATGGGGTTTCATTGAACCTTACAAGTGAGATAGAATCTCTTCAGATCAGGGTTTGAGGGTGCCTTTAACTGTGGTTGACCAAAGGTGCATTCACCCCACCCCTGGTTATCTTTGCCAGGAGGCAAAAGAAAATTTCCATTCCTAAAAATGTACTTCTTGGGCCAGCAGCTTTTTAAGCTCCTTCTCAAATCCTGCTCAGCAATTGTGTTCTCTCTCTCTCTCTGCACTCCTCAGCATCCTGCCCTTTGATATACCAGATGCCAAAAAAGTATTTGGGAAAACCACATATCCAATATGGGATAATCACATTTAATGCCCAGCTTAACCTTGGACATCTCAGGCCTGCTGGAGATAAATCTGTGTAGCTTTTCATTTTGTGCCATCTTTCAGGCATCTGGTCCATTAGTGAATTTTTCAGAACTATGTAGGTTAAAACAATTCAATGAGAAAAACAGAAAGAAGCAGTCAAAAGAAGAAAAACCTAATTTTTCAGCAGATGCACACAGTAGGTCAAATGGCCTAAGGGAAATATTTAATTTAAGAGTCATACTATTTCTACCAAGTTTCCTAACCAAAAGTATTTTCATCAGGAGCACTATTCTTGATCTGGTTACTGCTAATGATTTTCCCCATGGACTTAGCTCATAAAAACATAAATTGCTTTATGAATCATAGAATCATAGAAGTTGGAGAAGAAAATGATGGGTTAGGTCATCTTGCCCTTCTCCCTGACAGTGTAGTTTTATTTATTTTTTAATTTTTTTTTTAAAATAAGCATTTATTCAGAGATGGAGAATGAAAATGTTAAGTTCAAAAGAGATTTTGAAAATACATAATGAAAACAGTGGAGGAAGATCCAGATGCTTAAGTACCTTGGTGTTCTTTATAAGCCCTGACAACCTGATGAGAAGTATCACATGGATAGGCACAGCCAGAAATTCAACAGCAGAAAAGGACAATGGTGTAAGTCTTGCACATGACTAATTATCATAGTTGTAAATGCAAATCCAGTACTTACATAGGCAAATATCTGTTAGGCAAAGACCTGGCCAACACAATAACTGCAACCAAATGTACAATGAGACTTGCAAGAATCCAAAGTCTGCAGGCCTTTGTGCAGAATGAAGGTGGCACGTATATTACACACCGTGTTATCGTGACACCTCCACAAACACAAGTGAGCTAAAAGTCTGTGCTTTGCATATTTGCTTTTGGAGCCTTTGGTTTGAGTATTTTTTTTATTTTCCAAGAATAGTTTCAAGTCCTGCTTTGTATTAGTTTTTGAAGTTCTTTTTTCCCAAACATGTCTAGTTTAGAGGCTGTCCTTTTGCATTTAAAAAACCTCACTTTGAGAACCCATCTAATTCTGGCTCAGAAACTGCTCTTGATCAGACATTCTCTGAAGACAAAAGAAAATGTTTCTGTTAGTTCTTAAGTTAATCACTCTTAAAGGCTTTTTTAAAAAAGGTATTCCTAAGTCCTGTAAAGTTCACTAAAAATCATCCTGGAGAGAAGTTCTGACTTTTGTCTCGGATGGCTTCCATCCTCAGAAATGCCCCCTTCCCTTCCAACATTTTTCACGGAGAACGCAGGCACTCACTAGAATTCAGGCTGTCTGAGAACCATTATAAACGTAAAGTAAATGAATCAAAAACTGTTGCTGGAGTTGGTTTTGGACTTCAGCATGTTTTTTCTAGATCTCTGTAAGACAGCAGTATCTAATTTTGTTCCCATTACTGTCTTCCACAGATTTCTTTTGAACTGGGGACATCTTAGAAAATACATCTCAGTATTCCTCTAATTCCTTTAGTTCAATGGATGAGTCATGGATCTGTAAGCATGAACGTTCCCAAATATCGATTACTGAAACTAAAACACTCTAATCCAGTTGTCGTTTTCATTTTGATTCTAGTCTCAATACAAGAAGGCTGATATCATTTTAAATCCCTTCAGTACACAGCATGCATGTTTTGATGCATCTAAACCTCCAATCTTGCGTGAGTTTGCACAGGTAACAGCAATCTTTTTGTACAGGCTACACGTGTAACTAACCTAATTGAAGCAAGGCAAAACAGGACACACCCACCGACCGAGAGTATAGAAAAATAAACATATAGCCCAAACCCACCAGAACTGTCTCAGGATGGAGAGTGCACGGGGCACCGCTTCTTTTTTCCTTCACAACCCATGGTGTGCCTCACCAACCCGTATCTCAATCAAACATATGAAGAGGAGAGGAGATACCAGCAGGATAGCAACAGCCGCCGCCATCCAGAAACCCTTGGTGAGAAGTCAACCCGAAGGAGCACAACCCCTTCTTTGCTGCTTCACAAACGGCCCAGTGATAAAGGGAGCTGTGCATTCCTACTGAGGGAGGGAGTCCGACCTCTTCTCATGCCACACACAAAGCTTCCTCCACTATGCAGCTGATTTGCCTCCGACACAGTGAAATTATTTACAAGGAAGCTTTTACATACATTTGAGTCGGGAAGATACGTGTGTAGCTTCGGTATGTATTATATCTCTACTTCCTTTTTAAAATGTAGAATCTTATTAAATATTAACTATTACACCAACTGAAGAATTGATTTAAAACAGTAGGCATGCCTGCAGGATGATTTTCTTCCTTACTCTTCTAGCAGACTCATATTCAAAAAACTGAAGCTTATTTGTTGTCTGCAAACTATGAACATGCCCAGGTGATTGCATATGCAAATCTTGAACTTGCATATGCAAATATCATTTTTATGTACACAGCTGCCTGGTTCACCGGGAATAATATTTGGGGACAATTCAACCACAATTTTAAAAAAAAAACCCACAAAACCAACAAAAAACCAAAACCAACCCAAATTAACTAAGAAGAAGTATACGGAGAGCAATATTTGTTTTATAGTCTGTCCTCAAAACCCAAAAATATAGGTCAGATTTTTCCACTAAATGCATGCAGCGTCACGATGCAGCTCAAAGCAAATGAAGGTTCGAGAAGAAAATGCACAGGCAAGACAGGAGTTTTCTAAGGTATTTCAGTTGAAGTATCAAACCTTCCTTTTCTCCCCCACCCAGTTAAGCAATCCCAAGCTGCGAGTCTCATTCTCTAGTGGGTGCTTGAATCCTGCCGCTCGCTTCTCCTGGGACGATTCCACTTAAGCAACAGCCAGAACTTCTGCCAAGCGTGCGGGAGGAGTGCAAGAAACTAACCACAAACCTCAATTTCCATCAGGGCATTTTGATCAAAACATGAAAATGCCCCATTTGGGCTAGTGACTGAGGTTAACGTTTACCTCTGGTAAGAGGCAGCTCATGGTGCTGCAGAAGCATCTATACCTGCAGATCCACCCCACCCTCACTTCACCCCACAGACAAACCAGCCTGCCCTCACCTCCCCAGCAAAACAACCGCCTGTGTGAAAAGTGAGGGTGTTCCCCTGGAGATATCAAACCCTTCATCTCCTCCTTGTATTTAATCCTTGAAGAAAAAAACCAACCAAACAAACAAACAACAAAAGGTTGGCTGCCTCTGAAAATGGGTGCTCCTCAGCTATGCGACAGCGTGAGGTACAAGGGAACCCCACAAGGCAGCAGCCAGGTCTCCTCTCTCAGGCACTTATTTGTTTTTACAGGGTGGCTGAGCTTGAGAAGTCAGATCAATGACATATTGGTTTCCAATGCTTTAAAATCCTCTTAACATCTGAAAGGCAAGACTAGCAAGAAATGATGTGCAATGTATACGCTGCCCACCTTTTACCAGCATCCCTTCTGTCAGCTTTTGGGTATGATCCAAGTCCTCCCCGGGCTTGGATACTTCAGAAATGTAATGCAAGTCATATTCTAGATCAGCTGGACACCCATGAAAAATAAGGCTTCAGGAAGGCATTGGGTGCTGCTGTGTTTCGTGAGGCTGGTGAGGAAGCCCTATGCTAAACCACCAGCTTGGCCCGCAAACGCTGCTGTTGGTTGACTTACTTCTGGGTTCGCGAGGTCCGTCCACCGTTATCTTGATGGCTCTGTGGTATGTGGCTACTTGTGGCGGATTTGTGAAGACCGTGATAGTCAGCGTGAAGCTCTTCCCTGCAACAGGAAAAGAAAAAAAAAAAAAAAGTGATAGTCAGCGTATGTGTGGAGAAAAAGTGTGCTCCTCTTTTCAGGTAACCCAAACACCCAAATGGCACTACAACATTTTAGCTGTCGTATCTGAACACAGGTATGTGCCCTGAGAGTGGGGTGTATAACCTCGCAACTGCCTGGTGCTGGATGCGTTCCCTCCGTGGGAACTGCTCAAAGCTTTTTTTGGGGGGAAAAAAAATTAATTTATATTTAAATGATCTACACTTTGTAAAAAAAGGAGGTTAACCCTAACAGTTAGAGTTTATCTGAGATACACGACTGCTGGTATGTTATCTGTAGTTTCTACAGTGTTAGTTCAGAGGGGCTTAGAACTTGTGGCTGACTCTTCCAAAACTGCCACGGGAATCTGATCAACAGCGCTTGTTAAAATTAAAGAGAATTGGGTGCTCAGCTCCCCTAGGCAGATCGTAAAATCCCACGCTTTGTGGTTGAAGCTAGTGTTAGATCAATTCCATATTGCGAAGCAGGGCCCTTTAAAGCTAATCTGCTACTGCAATGCCAAGAAACAAGGGAATGGAAAAAAGAAGAAAATCCCTACAGCTTGCCCGCAGAGAATTAAAACATTCTATGAAGACATAGCAGAGCATTATGCTTAGTTTCTCTATTATTTAGTAAGGAAACTGTGAAGACCTTTTCAAAACTGTTATGTGAATGCCACAGCTCTAAGTTGGAAAAACTACTCATTTTGATGGCTGCTGGGGAGGGTTTCTTATCCCCTGGTGACTGCAATGCCTTCAGATCCTGCTGCCGCTGGATTTGATTTTGGCCAGTGCAGCATTTACTTCAGGCACTTTTGTTATTTAAAAAGTAACATTCTGCATCTTTGATAAGACCTCATATTCATTGCGGCTTTGGCCTGGAGAACAATAAAAACATTGCCCGTCAGCAGGTTTAGCATAGTTATCTCAGCATCATGGAGGACTCAGATACTGACAGGAATCTTCGTTATCAGTAAGAGACATCAAGGGACATCACCCCAAGTTAGATAACCAGGAACTGTTGTAATAAAATTGAGGTTCCCCTCCTTTGGGCACATGCTGTGCAAGCTTTCCCATTACAGACCTGACTGCTTCATTTTACCACTTGGCTCCAGCCCTCCTGAGTGCTGACTTTCTTCCCTTCTAAGACTTCCCTTTTTGATTGTTTGCCTCATTTATCTATATAAATAAATATAAATGTAAATATAAATGCCTACCTCTAGCAGCAATATTCCCCCCCTCCCTATGCACATTCACTTGCAATTCAATACTTCTCTTAATGCAGTTCCTACTTTGGTGCTAATGGTCTGCATCAACATCACAGCGAGCACACACATAGCTGTTACTGGAAACTGTCCTCATCGCATCCCTCTGAATTAAGGAGGTATTCTCCCCACTCTACGGATGAGGAACTGTGGGGAGATAAAGTGTCTTGGCCACAGTCTCACAGGAAGCCTGTGGCCAGCGATGCTAACCACTTTGACTGCTGCAATTAAACCCGACTATAAACCTGAATCGCAGCCCTGACAAAACAGAAGCTGAAACACAAGCCTTCAAATCCCAGGCCAGTGTCTTCCCACCTCCACATCCTCGTTAGAAAGCAGTCCCTGAGATTAAAATAATTGCAACAGAAGTAAAACTCATTTCAAATCCCTGTCTCAGGGCCTTTGGCCCTCAATTCTTGGGTCCTACATCTACCCATACCAAGGAGGGCTGTGTTCTTAACATTCTTTAAATACAAAATTACATGCTAAAGCTTTACATCTTTGTTACTCTTCCCTTGCCAGCACAACAGATTCTTCTATGAGGCATCAGTAATAAAGTCCAATAAACTTCCTTCCAAAGAACTTTATTACCCATAGCACTAGAGTTAACAAATATCAGAGAGGCACCTGTAGATGTTCCTTCTTTCCAAAAATAGTTTACATACGTTATATAAGACACCTAGATCACCAAGTCCAAAAGAGACATTGAAAATAGACTTCATTCTCTTCACTTATCTGCAGTATTTCCATCATTCTTCCTGTATGTTTGGGTTGGGTTTTTTTTGACAACTGCTGATGCATTACATAAGGTGCTCCTGCTGTTCTCTTAGAATATGCAGCCCATGCATTTCTGTAGAAGGCTCTTGTGGATTTCCCAGATAGAAAAGAACACGGAAAAAAATACTCATAACCTTAAAAGTCAATGGGAAGAAACTGATTGTCTTCTGCCAATCTCTGGCAGTAGTGAAATGTAGTAAAATGTGGCCACATTAGGAGTCTACAAGACCAGAATAAAGGAGAGGTGAAGTTACTTTCAAGATTTTCTACAGAACAGACTAGATCTCAGAGCCTGTATAAGGTTGTGACACAAGTTGTCAGAAGCAGGAAGATACTTAGCTTACTTCTTGTTGACAGAAGACTATTCATTAACCACATACTGGTTAACCACAGAACTATATAACCATAAACCTACATGTCACTCATTGCTGCTTACCAATAATTCTGGCTGTGTTTTTTCTCTGGTTATTCTGTTTCATTTACATTTAGCTTTATTAAGTGGTTTTATCACTTTTGTTCGTAGCTTCTACATTATTCATCACTTATGTGTCTGGTTGACAGAGGTAGATTTAGATTGGAGGTATTGTTAGTAAAATCAGTGGGTTTGGGTACCTTTTTGAGGATATACCTTTTTGGGGATGACAGCGGGATGATAAACCTCTCCTCCTTGCTTTTATGTATTATGATACAGATTTTTGGTTTTAACATACACTTGCATAATACACGTACACACAAGGACATGCACATACATACACACACACACGCATACATATGCAACATGAAGCAGACTAATCTGGTGAAGATTAGTCAGTGGAGGCTGTATTCAGATTCCCTAGCACCGGAGCCTAGATTAGATGCCATAATTTCTGATGCCTACCTAAGTGGACCTCCTAACTATTGGTAGAAAACCTACACTGAGCACTTAGTGTCTCTGCTCAGCTCAGAAAAGGGTGGGTACTACTAAAATTGAGTCAGACAGCCTAAGTGATGGACTGACCTCTCTAGCGACTGCAAAGAGTGACAAAGCACCCCAAGAAGGCATTCTGAAACACTGGCCTGGTTTGGATGCCTCCAATAGTCTGATGACAATTTGGTGACATCCTAGCAGTCACAGCAAGCCAGCACATAGCCCTGTATTTAGCTAGCAGCAAAATCTGAGACTCTCTGGGTTAAACAGTCCCATAAATCTACAGAAAAATATATACAAATTAGCTTAGGTCTGTGATGCATGCCTCAGTATATTGAAGCCAACTGCTGCTTGTCATCATGGGAGTCTTTGTCGATGCTGGAAGGGGTGAAAGGTGATGTCAATCTCAAGCGGTGCCTCACTGGTGTGCAGAAGTCACTTCAGAGACCGTTGCTCTCTCTGTAATATCCCTGGAAGTTCCTAATATTAGGCACATAGCACCTCATGAGCACACAGATTACATTCTCCAGATGTGGGACAGGGCTCTGCCTTTGGAAGCCCTTCTCACAAACATCAAGCATACCCTCATATGCCTAAGGGCAGAGCGAAGACTCCATCAAGTCTTCCCTCAGAACTAGGGTAGGAAAAATAGCTTGGGAATGTTTATTTTTCAAGAGCGTTAAGGTCGGAACCCTTCTAGAAAAAATAATGGAAGCAGTAGCATTCAAAACACAATACTGACTTCTGAATTGATACTCTGTTGATGGGTTTGCTCGAGACTGCTCTATCAGAAGTGCCCTCAAGACTCACTCTGTCAGATGATAGCTTAAACCAGTTGTCCCCAGCTCATGACTTTACAGGACTGTTTGCGAGATCCCCTGACATTGTGCAAAACTGCAAGAACTTAAGCAGAAGCACAAAGCATAGTATTGTCCACCAGCGCCTGATCAGCAATACTGCTCCTGGACTAGCAGAAGGTGAAGATCAGCCTCCAAGACCCAAACATCTGAACGTCTTGTGCCCATGCTCTACACTGCAATACAGAAACCTGAAGTCTGTATTCAGTCTGCATCCCATCGGACAGAAGCTGGAAGCAAAACGAGCAGTGAGATCACAGCTAGCATGATGAGAGATTATTTAAGTCCCCCAGAACAGCACTGAAGAGCTCTAGAGGGAGCAATAGGCTTGTAAGCTATGGCCCCTGGGAATGTTTTGAGAGGAACCAAGGTGGAAAAAAAATGAATCCCAAGTGACAACATGGTCACATGAAGCTCCTGTGTGCTGTTTTAGTCATCCCTGAGCAGTGTCATGACCAGATGGGCCCGGGGGGTGGGAAGGCACACTTAAAGTCCAAGCGGCTGCATGGGCAGACACAAAGGGGAATAAGAACAGACACACTTTAAGGAAGAGAGGCCACATCTTGAACCTATCACTTCATTTTAATCCACCTCTTTCTCAGTCAAAAAGAGCCGCTGATTCTGTTGATGAAGGTTCATCCAAATGAGGACAGAAAAAAATGGAATTAAAGCTTCAGAAGTTTGCCTAGGGGATGAGGGGTGAAGGTGGGGGGGGAGGGGGACAGGAAAAGGAGGCCAGCAGAAGATGTGGTTACAATTACTACCTTTTGCTTTTGGGATTTATTCTGATGATCACAGATGTGTCATTAGAGTTGGGGGTGGGAGGTTTAAAAAATTGTTACAGTAAATTATTAGATAAAAATAAGAAAAAAAGGGAAGGGAGCCAAGAATGTTTGTGCTGACAAGGACAAAAGGTATAGATGGAAAAATATGAAATGTAATACACAAATGCAATACAAATTATATTAGAGACATTTCTATTATATTACTGAGAGACTTCCAGGTTCTAGTAAGAAAGATTATGATACTTTTTTTTTTTTAGTCCAGCTTCTACATTGTAGTGCTTATGTACTTACTTTTATTAAACCATGCTAAATGATCAATTTTATACATCTTTACAATTTCTCACAACATCTTCCTGGGTATCTGCCAAAGTGAAGATATCTACTGCATTTTAATAACATATCTGACTGTATCTCTGGGCCGTATGTAATATACATAGTTATTCTCAAATGTCAACTATTATACACTGGGGCCAAATCTTACCGTTCTTATCACTTACATTGCTGAATACTTCAAATGTAATCAATAGGATGAGAAGGACCAACATAATTTGATCCTTCATTAGTTAACTGCTGGTCATCATACGCATGAAATATTTTTGTATGTGTTCAAGCTGCATGACTAAAAAAAAAAAATAAATCTTCACCAGTGCAAATTCTGTGCTCAGATGGTGACTCCTTTCTCCTGCCCCCAGTGGCAGTTTCACACAGTCAGAATATAACTTTGCCTGTTTGGTCCAGTGGCTATTTCATCAGAAAAAAAAGCTGCAGCTGAAGTAAGCGGCATCAAAAAAATAACATAATTTGTTTACCATCAACACCACAGATACCGCTAAATTTAAATATGAGAAAAAATCTGTTATTCCCCTCATCAACTACCATGCTGTAAACAGATTACAAATTTTGACTGACACAGATCAATGGTCCAAACAGATAAATGCAAACGTGGGGAGATGTCAGCAAATTGGGGTGATCGTCCAAAGAAATGCAAGAACTACCCATGCAAATCTGTTGCATGGGCAATGGATTTGTTTACATATTTATATGGATGCTTTGAGGGTCAAAGTGTGTGTCAAGTTGGAGATTTGGGAAATACACCCACTTGCCTCCCATCAAACCAGCCTGGATCAGCATGAAGGTATACTTTTGAATGTTTCTGTTCTGTGTCTCACTCCAGGAAGCTCTTATATCTGTGTTTACATAGCAGCTACTTGCCCAGAATGAAATCTCCATCACATAAAATCAATAAGTGTTCTGTTCTGGATTTGTGGGGGGCCGAGTTGTCATGCGAATGGCCAAAAGTGGCCCTGCTGCAAACTTGGTCCCAGCTATGGACTCCTGAATTTGCTTTGCGGTGAGTTGCGGAAAAGCAACTTGCTGCTGCGGGAGCGTGGCTGGCGCTGGCTTCTCCCCCTTCCCGTCCTTCCCAGCTCCCTGCAGCACTAACGAGTGCTTAACCACGACGTGCAGTTCACTCCCTTTTCCTCCCTGCCCGTTCTCCAAGCTTCAAACGCTGTGGTGGGGAGCACGGCAGAGCCGCCTGCCTCTCCTGCCGCAGCTCTGGGGAATCCCAGATCTAGAAGGCTAGAAGGTTGTGGCTGGGGTGGAATCGTTTCAAGGCGTTATTTTGGTGAAGCATACGGGCATTTAACCTAAGGCAAGGCAGGAACTGTATTAAGCAACCAAAATTACATAACTGAAACCAAGTAGCATTAAGAGAGATGCTGTCGAGCTAAGCAGGCATTAAAATTGAATTTTACCTTAAAACCCTCCTGTGGGGGATAAGGACAGTCCCTGGCACTCTCCTGGAGATTGTCCCTGACAATCTTCTTATTTCATAAGACAAAAGCATAACCCCAAGCCTGTATACTGTGGACATGAAATATTTAAACAACAGATACAGAAGCTCATTCTATACTTGGTGTAACTTATAGCTGTTAAGGTAAGGCTGACTCAGGCCCCCTGCAGCCATTACAGCAGACACACAGTGGTGATGAACAGCAATTTTTTCTGCATGTCCCTTGTCATCAGGTGTACCAGACATGCTAAAAGACCTGTCCCTTACACTACACGTTTCCCTTTGCACTGGAGAATGGCCACACAGGCAGCAGGTCCTAAAGTTGCCTTCCCCTCCTTTTGCTCTGCTGCAGTGGTACCAATGTTCAAATCTCTTTCCTCAGGAAAAAGCACAATATCTTCCTGCTGGAATAAGCAAAACAAACAAACAAACAAAAAAGCCAGCACCCAGCATCCCAGAAATTGTCACCATCAATTCAAAAATCACATCTTTGCCTGAATGCTGCTTTTTGTCCGTGACAGTAGCAACTAACACCTTTAGCACTTGATCTGCAGCCCTCAAAAGAGCGAGTCTCTGTTGCAGAAATAAGGATCACTCACATTTTCAAATGTTGCAAGGGTGGGACTCAGCTCACTTAAACAGCCACGATTTTTCTCTCTCTTTTTTTTTTTTTTTCCCAGTTGTTTACATTTTCGTTTGACAAGAGCTTGCGTGCAGCCAGTTTCACTTCTGCGCTGATGCGCGGTTTCACTTCCCAGTCCCATGTGCTGTCATGATGATACCGACCACTGCCTCCCCCAGCCTTGCAGGGGCCTCTGTGCTAATCCCTTCCCTGACAGCCTGACGATGTGTCTAAAAGTGCAGCCGCTGCTGGCCTGTGAGGCACCTGGTGGCCCTTCTCTGCTTAAGATACTTGGATTTGAAATGCCCTCGTTTGAAATGTTCGTGTCTAAGAGGTTTGACGTGAGGCATTGATCTCAGGTGGATTCCTTGAGCTTCCTTCCCTCAGCTTACTGCTACATGTTAGTTTTCCATCACCTGAATCTTGTGAATGTGCTTCAGCAGAGATGCCACAAAAGGGTGACTACTTCTGTTCAGTGAAGAACTTATGGCAGTTGGGTAGCAGGAAATACCAGTTGTGGGTACTAAATGGTCATGGCCATAAATTTTGCCATTTATCAGGAAGGAAGTTGTAGCAGAAGATGGATAGGAGGGTGTTTCTGAGCTTCAGGACATAAACTGAGAAGAGGCATAGGGTCAAGAGATTTGGGCTGGCAAGAAGGAGGTCTCTGCAGACAGGGTGTCCTACAGTAGTCAGCTTAGGGTGACGCCCAGTAGTTAACTTAGACATTGGTCACTTTTGTATGCCAACATTAACAATCCACAAACACACAAAACCACCAGGAATCTCCTATATTGTAATGTGGTCTACCTTCGAAATAGAAGCTGTTTCAAACAGTGGTAGGAATTTGGCTGGTAAGTACAGCATTTGTACTTTAGCATCCTTAGGTTTACGTCCTATGTAAATACCAGCTTTTAGGCTTTGCGATGGAGGTGTATATGTTCCTGTGGGTACATGCACCAGAGTAACAATAATGTTTGACAATATAAAAAAAAAAAAAAAAGGTTTGCATCCTATTCTGAAAGGCAGCCCAAGTGACCTGTTTTAACTGAATTTTTGGGGTGGGATGCCGCCTTAGACTGAAAGCCTGCAGATCAAGTTTGCAAAATGGATTAAAGCATTAAAAGACTGGGTTGAGGGGGAGACCTTTTAATGGAAAAGCCAAACAGCCTCTAACTATAAGTGGAGTTGCTGCAGTAACCACTATAAAATTCTTATGAACTTGGGTGGAGACAGTAATTACAGAACAGGAAGAATGAGATGCTATGGGGTGCCTGGTCTCTGCAGCAGAGTGGCAGCACAAAGAGATTATAGTTTGAGTCTTAAAATGCAATGCTTATGGTTAAAATATTTTTAAGTCTTGAAGTGTATACATGCCATTTATACAAATGTACATATCACTAATGTTTGAACACAGTTTTTGAGAGGATGAAATTACTTTCCCCCAAAGATAACTCTAACGGAAATCTCTGATACTCCTAGGAGTGTGCTACCCTAAAATCTGAACCTCTGCTTTTGAGCTGTGACCTACTACATATCAGGGAATTTTGACTTTTTTTTCTCACTGCAATATCATTTTAGTTTTAAATGATGTGCTTCTCTATATGAGAGCTCGAGCTGTTTGTGAATAAGTGTTTGGAAATTACTTAGCCTCCGTGAAGTACATCCAGCTCTAGGATGGAATGAAGAAATGATCATTCAGCAGACTGCTGTGTCACTGCTGAATAGTTCAGGGAAAGGGAAAAACAGCAACAGGAACACCAGACAGAAAGGACAGTTCAAAATGAAATGACTTAAATGCAAAGCTACCACCTTGTTACAGAAAATGCCTTGGGTTCCTTAAGCCTAATAATAGTCCTTAACCCAGCTATAATTTCAAACCATTAATAAGCTTTTTGAGGTAGAAATTATCACCCGCACTTTATAGGTGATGAGAAAGACATGAAAAGGTTAAGGCCCAGATTCACAAGAGGATTTAGCTGCCTGAAGTGGGATTCAGGTTTGATTTAAAAGCTTAAGTACAAAATTACAGCCCTCACCCCTCCAGGTGGTGTCTAGCAGCAGATGCAGAGGACATCTGAGGGGGCTTCCCCTGATGAACAGAACTGTGCCCTCAAGGCCACCAGCTCAGCTCAGCCTGCAGGAGGAAGCAGTTTGACATGGGCAGTCTGTCCCCAAACCCTGAGCCCTTCTTTCCCCAGCTCCTGGGGTGGTTTTGTTTAGGAGCCACTGTTAAGGGGTTCTCTGGCTGACTCAATCTCCTGTGGTGGTCTCTTCTCCTGCTGTAAGGATTAGGGCATTTCCCCAGGGAAGCTCCCTGCTCTGTACGACCTGCCTCAGATGCACGCTTTGCATTTCACTGAAGTGGACCCTGGCCAGGTGGCTGAGGTGCAGTGCAGAGTCCTCAACCCTGGTGGTTCCCTGGCTGGACATTTTTCAGGTGAAGAGGTCCTTTGGGCAGAGGAGTGGCACACGCCTGGCTCCCAGGGCTGGTGGCTGCAGCATTTGGGGGAGGGAAGTGCCTCATTCCAGTCTCTTCCCCAAGGACTACTGTTTGAACCCATGACTTCTTCACCCCTTGAAGCCCTGTTCTCATCCTTTGCCTAATTGTGAGACTGGGAAAACCTCAGTCTAATGGGTCTTGTGGTTTTTGGCATATCCTGTTCTGAGGCATCTTCCTTTCATGGTGCATTGACCTATAAACCTAAACAAAGCCCTATGAGACCTGGACTTTGTCTCAGTCCCTCTCCCTTTTTCCAGTGCTGTCCAGCATACCTTAGTACTCTGGCATGGAGCGAGAGCTGGGAACAAACATGCTTCTTGACTTAAGGAGTGACGAAGATGATGACTTCTCGGCATGGCTGCGGGAAGAGGCACCAGGTACAGGGAACAAGGATGGTGTGGGTTCACTGGAGGAGCAATGCACTGCTCTGGATATGAAAGACAAGGAGCACTTTTATGATCATCAGGGCCATTTTAGCAAGTGAGGGACTTCCACCTGCAGTGGCCTGAAGCAGGTCAATGCCAGAAGACAACCTGACAAGTCACTTCTTCAGTAGCTAGCTGAGCGTGGGAGTGTGCACTGAGACTGTTTACTTGGAGTTTATTTTCTTAGAGGAAGGACTCCTCCATGCTGTCATTACACTAATGCAATGCTCATTGATTACAGAGCTCGAAAGAGGTCTGGGGTCACTTGATGGATATCCAGGCAGTCGGTGATGGGGGAGATAACACTGCCATTATGAACTTGGAACCTGCCAAGTTCCACTAGAGACAACCTTCAAAAGTAGAGCAACCTCTGTGGCCTCAGATATGGACGCAGCTTTGTTGGAGTTGTGGTGCATAAAGTCTAGCCTGTGGAAAATTTGTGGCCTTGCCAAAGTGTTTCCTTCAGTTCCTCCCCAAACTTCAGGGAACAGATGTTCTCCTCCAAGCACCGCCTGATGAAGAGCTCTTATGGCCTCAAGCCTTCAAAGCAACTGGTTCCCTCCTCCTCACGTCTCACCTCAGCCTCCAGAACTTCTTCCCTCTTCCCTACACACTGCCCACTCCTGCACAGCATGGCAGGTAGCCCCCCATCCTCAGAAGGAATGTCAGGAAAAGGCAGAAGGAATTAAGGATAGTTCCTAGCATCATGCTTTGAGGCCAAAACCTGCTCCTGTGATAAAGGCTCACACGAGAATCCCAGTCTGTGCTGTGAGACACCATCTCTCAAAGGGGATGGACAGGAAGAGCATCAATAGAGGAAGGAGGACAAGAGATAGAGATTGATGCAGGACAGAGATGAAGGAAATAGGATGAAACTAGATGAAAGTCTGGTTGGACTAGATGATCTTGAAAGGTTCCTTCCAACTTAGGTGATTCTGTGAAAGAAGCTCGATTTGGAGAGGCTGAGAAAACTGTGCTGAAATAATATGATAGGAAAAACAGGGGAGAAGTAGGATGGGAGCAAAAGACGTGGAGAGTTACACAACCTTAAGGTAACAGAAATAAAAGCCAACTATTTTTTTACTGCTGCTGCAGGGTTTTTAGAAAGGAACAGAGCCTGATTCAGACTGCTGAGGGTTTATGCACATGACTATGCTGGAAAAGACTCTCCTGACAGCAATTGTAAGCCACTGATTTGCAGCATCCTCACTTCTGCTAATCCTGAGTGAGCTGACAAGAACCACATGCCAGAGGATAGTCAGGTGAACTTCACTGGCCAGCCCTTAAGCCAGGGTCCTAATTCATCTCTCAGAATGAATTTATTTAGATGACAGAATAGCAGCTGTAATTTTAGATGCAATGCAGGCACAGACATATATAGGTACACACAAATACATTTCTTTTACCAAACTGAAGCAGCTTCTCAAGGAGCACACACTGAAATAAAAAGCAAAATAAAAACAAAAAGAAAAAAAAAAAGCTGAAGGGCAAACAGATCTCCTGAAACTATGTAACCTTTTCATCTAGAGGGGTACTTTGTTTTCCCTAAGCAGTATCCTGGTAAGCCCAACTACTTTTATCACAGACAAAAAAAAAAAAAAAAATGAAGAAGAAAATGCTCAGAGGATAGAGTCTGCCTCATCCTCATCGTTAGCCTGAGTTTCAAAAATGTACAAGCAGAGCTCTGCAGAACCAAAAAATAGATTTATTGTTATTGGACTGAGGGCAGTGGTTCAGCACTTGGCATGGCCACTGTTTACAGCAGTAATGCTCCCGGAGACAGGAAGTTCTCCAAATCGCTCTGCCATTATTTTTCTCCTGTTGACGCTTTCTGATCAAGAGTCTTTTCGCCCAGACGAAATTTTTAAGTAACCCAGCAGAGAGTGTTTGGGAGCTGGCAAAGGCAGCCACAGTCATGCTCAGCCGCACGGACCACATGATGTTTTCCCGTGTCAAACCCCCACGCGGAGCTGCATCACTCGTACACTTTCTTACACAATCAGCAATTCATGCAAACCCGGCTGCACGTAGCGAGCGTGTGCCGAAAACACTCGGATGGCACTGGTGCGATGAGAAAGTCTTCTCCCCTTCCCTTCCCGACCTCCTGCCACCACGGCCCTGCCAAAGGCCAGCACCGAGGCAGCCATCGCCTTGGAAGGGCTGGGGTTGCTGATGCGTCTAACGCCGACCCAGGCCATTTAGCATCATAGAATGGTTAGGGTTGGAAGGGGCCTTAAAGATCACCTAGTTCCAACCCTCCTCCCACGGGCAGGGACACTTCCCACCAGAACAGGTTTGAAACTGGCTTGAAAAAGGCATTGGCTCCTCTGTGGGGAGTCTGTGCGCTGAATTCTTCCGTGGCTACTCCGTTTCCACATAAATCTTGATTTAAGCTAACGACACGACTAAGCCACCCTAAGTCCCTTAAAAATAAAACCACCACTGTTGGTCTCTGTCTTTTAAGAGGAGGATCCACCATTCAGACCAGACTGGGGGGGTTGGGGGGGACAGTGCTGTGATAAGCCTCCGCCCTTGAACGCACACCCAGGCCCCCTTCCTTTGGCCACTGCCCACCGGTGGCAGGAACCGACAGTGGCAACCCACGGCCGAGCAGACACCCAGCTCTCCCAAGGCCCCAAAGGCCATGCCAGCCTTGTCCGTGCCTGGCGGGATGGCAGGGCTGCGGGATGGCTCAAAGGAGCGGCCTGCTTCTCCACAGCCAAACCACCACCCTCCCGCTGGCCGTAGCGCCCTGCTAGCGCCAGACACTTATCCACCCGAAGTATAAATAAGCAGTTGGTTTTGAACTCTAGCAATTGACTCTTCTTTTTTTTTTTTTTTTTTCCCCCCCAGTTTTGTTGGATTTCTTCTATTTTCGTCCCGTCTGGCAAGCGCGGCTTATTGTTACTCCAGTATCTGATACCGTGTCCCCTGAAGCATTCCAATGGCTTGGACCAGCACCCGGCCGGCTGCTTAATACTGATTTTACGACCCTGTTGAATAGCATCCTCCTCTGTTTTGCACATACTTTTGTAATTTTGAATGCGTTTAACTAAAAAATAAAACAAATTTCAACAAAGTGCTCAAATAACGCAACCGCAAGCTGAAGCTGCACAGAAGGAGCAGAATTCTGACTTCAGAAGACCAATAAAAATAATTGGACTCAGAATCCAGGCCAGTAATTTCTGGGGTTTAAGTATTTTTGAGATTCCAGTTTCAACTGATTTTTCTTCCCCAAAATGACATCCAGAATGAAGAGTCCTGACGGCAGAAATTTCTGATTATGCTTGATAATATCTCTCTCTCATGTTCTCCTACCAGCTACACCTGCAAAAAAGGAGTACTTCTTTGGCTCTGCAGAAATTGAAAACCATTGCAAAATTTATTCATTACTTTAATCCTGATAGCTAGTAGGAAATATATACGTAGGCTTCATACTCAGTCCTTTCCAAGCTGCAGTTTTTAAAAAGGCCTTGCTGGAAAGCTGTAACAAAGCTCCAGCTCTCAGCTTTAGATTGAGATCTTCTGCAGCAAGCCAAGACACTTCCCAATTAGCTACTATTATGATAACCTATTAATAATTATTTTCATCTGGAAAACATGTTTATTTGTTGGGGTTTTTTTTTAATGTTACGTTCTACAAAGAAGATAGTTACTGGGATTAATGATTCCATGAGGAAAATATGTAATGCTTACCGAGCCACGAAGCTTTCCCTCTCCAAAATAACTATTTATTTTTAATTTTATCCAATGAGGTTCTATGGTGTCAGGCTTTTTGCATCAGATTTATTTCATCATAGTAACCTAAACTGGCCCATTATACATTAATAAAACAGGGCGCTTTGCAGCAGTAGCATTTTGAAGTTTGAAGTGTTTATGAATGGAGGGAGAAAAATAAAGATTAATTTTTTTTTAACCAGGTAATCAGGCAAGAGGGTCTGAGGTTGGCTGAAGTTTTAAACTACATTTTTCTTTCAGAAATTACTTACTCGGCCTTACAAGCCAGACGGGCAGGTTTTCCCAGTAGCATTCTCGAACTAGGGTGAGGAATAGTAACTCTGGAGCCCAGCCAATTCCAATGTAAATCTGTTTTGTTCGGGAAAGTGAGCCAAATTGCTTTTATACAACATCTCAATGTTTCAGGCGACCTGCGATATTCTCAGCTCCCATTCTGGGCGTCAAGAAAATCAAGTGTTTGGGTTTGTTTTGGTTTCGGTGGTTTGGGTATTTTTTTTTTTGGTAATTCTGAACAACAGGCAGGGGCAGAGCAACAGAGGGCAACCGCTTGGTGTTAGGTACAAAACAAATGCAGAAATGCAATTCAGTTCTTTAAGCTTTGGCCAATGTTTGGTTGGCACCTCCGCTCAGATTGACAGGTATGATCAGGCCCCCAAATGGGGGGAATCACTGCCACTCTCTCACAGTCAGCACAGAGCCATGTATTTACCAAGATGAAAACATGGACGTAGTGTGGAAATAATCTTCCGATCGAAACAGCCGTCAGGCCGCCTTGCTAGATTTCATATAAAGCCCACGGAAGAAAATGTAAACTACTTACTAGGAATGTCAAGAATGACAATTTCCTGCTCTCTTAGAAGGGAGAGAGCGGTGCCTTGCCATCGGTTCAGCAAGGCTTTTCATGGGGCTGGTTACACCTGGGCAATGACCGATGCAAAGGGAACTGTCATGGGTAGAAGCTGTTCCTTATCCTCCTACAGGGATTTTAAATCACCTGAGGTATACAAAGAGCCTCCATTCTGATCATAACTAACCAAAACGTGAACTTTCAATCGTTGTTCACATAATACTCCTGGCATCGCATTATCACTGGTGGCAACTGAACTTATTCAAACTCAAATATTACACAGCAAACAAAGTTTTGGTTAATTTTCCTCTAGCAAAGTATCAAAGGAAGCAATGCCCTTTGAAGCAGCTGCCTTATGCTCTAGGCTTCATACAAATTCAGCAGAACAGCACCTCAGAAATCCCATACCAAATGCAAACAATCCCCGCCTTTGGAAAACAATCCCCTGTCGGAGGAGTAAACAAAAGCATACATTAGTCACTCGCTCCAAAGATGGGCAGCCAATGGAGGTGATGAGATTTAACCTCCTCCGAGACTGACTAATAAGCATGCAGTGTTCCCAGAGCACTCCATTGCTTACAGGAGCCCGAGCACCTGAATATCATACGACCCACGAGGTTTGTGTCCGTGTGCGAGTGACCGGCTACGAGCAACCACTTCTAGCCGGGGGTAAGGGGCTCAACAACACTCCCCGCCAAGCTCGTGTGTATGAACAGGGACTGTTCTCTCTCAGCTGCTGGATTTTGACCTTGAAGCTCACACAGTTCACTGTTATGATTTCTAGCTTCATTACCATGGCCAGGAACTGAACTACAGGTTTGTTTTTATTAGCTTCTCCGCCACTTTGCCAGCTATTCATTTGAATCTTCTAAACAGTCATCTCTGAATCATAATGCAAATTCCATTTACTGAAAAGGTGGTACCTTTAATATAACAAATGAACATGTTTAATGACTGATACTTTTAGACATTACAGCATCTCTCATGTTTTCGGTAAATGGATATAATTTTCTCTGCATTACCCTATTATTATTCTTTGCTAGCATTACGAAGCTACGTTCTCAGCTGCGGGTGTTTTCCACCAAGTGCATTTTGAAGACAGCCCAGTCAACTCGCTCTAAAAGATGTCTCCCTCTCTATTCTCAGCTGAAAGTGCTGCAAGATACAGAGGGAACGAATCAGTGTTTTATTCTTAAAACGTATTTACTGCTTGCACCTATGTTTCATCAGGGCCATGCTCTTCCAAGATCACGGACTGTATTTATATCGGAAGAATATCTGCAGATGCATTAAACTTCAAAGGCAAGGAAAGGCTGTTGTGTATAATCAGGGTAACTTCCTCAGTCTGAAGCCTGACCCGTCTCCCATTTGGAACAAAAGAGTTGGAGAGCAAGCGAGCAGAAGTGGGTCACCTTTGCAACTCTCCTGAAGCACACTCATAATTCCGTCCGTGCTCATAAGAACCACACATGCCACCACGCATCAGGAGATGGTTCGGGTGCTCACATGGGGAGAGAGGGAGGGGAAAACAGTGAGAAGGGCTCAGCGAGCCCCAAGTATTTAATCTGGTTCAGAGAGACACCAGCGCACAAATTGCTCAAGAAGGTAGCATACAGAAGCCAGAGTAAGTGCAGCAGAAGCTATAATTTTGATTTGTGAGTGTCACAGCACTGAATTGTCCCTAAACAACACTGCTGTGTTTAGAACACCATAATGTTACATTCCAATTTTACTTAAAGATATGAACGAAGCAGAACGAAAATACGTAAGTAAAGCTCACATGAAGTCACACAGAAGACGTGAGAGATTTTCATTCTTGGCCTTGAAAGAGAGTGGCTGATCTTTTCCCCAAGCTTTTTCTGAGCAAGAGCTCACCAGCTTCTCTTCTGTGGGTTTGGCTGAAGGCTGCCCCCCCACCCCTCGACCCACACCAAGGGACTCCACTCACAGCAGCAACAAGGGCAGTAACGCAAGAGGGGCGCTTGAAACGATCTTGCAATAGAAAGGTAAACAGGATTGCTTGGAATTTATGGGGTTTAAAATTATGGACCAGAGCCAAAGAGTTGAAGTTGCAAAGGGTACCTCTGTTGATTTTACGGGCTTTTGGATCGAGTTTTGTGCACCTGCCCACTCACATGCGACGCGAGCCGCACGGGTCAGACACTAAATTGCAGCTTCCTAACAACATTTTTATATGGTTCTAGTCTAAGTCAGCTTTGACTCCTGTTTGTGACTTGTGACACTCAGAGAGCCTTTTTATTTACTATGTACTAGTAATTACTGGTTATCTAGGAGATACAGCAAGTCAGGTATTAAGCTCATCTGTTCTGTTCTATCCTACGCACCTTGCAGGAGCACCTTAAGTAACAGGACTACTGAGTATTGCTCTATATCAACGTCAGAGAAAGAAAGTTCAAAAAAAGTGCCCTATGCCTTTACCAGGCCACGACAAAGCCAGAAAATTTTTAGATCTATGCAGGAATTACTTGTAATTTTAGGTTAGCTTGCTCTGTTACAGAGACCTGTTTTGCAGAGAGTGCCTGGGAGACTTGAGAGGGTCATGAGTTTTTACACAAGCTGAAAATTCTCATTTTAAATTGCAAATACAATATTTAAACTTAAACATAGGTAATACTCTACTGTTTTAAATTTGACAGCATGGCTTCAGGAGTCAAAATGTGACTTGCTGTCTATGTGATTTCTTTTTCAAACGAGATGTCACTGCTTAAAAATTGAAGTGACACAGAGGAGAGGCTAGGATAAAGCAAGAAAACTACATAGCTAATTCTGTGCCTTCTGGAATGGCCTACGCCGGATCTTGCAGCATTCCCTGCTGCAGAAAACTTGATAGACACTGTCTTCAAATTCCCTCCACGTAACCAGAACTTGACATAAGGGAGGAATGTGACGACAGTAGCTGATAACAAACACATACCTCTTCCACTTCTACCCACGAATCGGAGGTCGTTGAACCTTGCTACTTGGTTTTTCATGGCAGCTGTGGCGTTTCTGAGTTCTGCAGAGTAGTTTTCATCATTTCCAGCCATCACCGTTACCAGTGTCCCATCGGGAACATCTCCCAAGGCCACCACCTATGAAACCAAAGAGCAGAATCCTCAGCTTCCTTATGTGACACTTATTTTTGGGTGCACAACATCAACAAGTAACATGTCAAACTGGGAAAAAGCAGCAACAGTAAAAATCTATGTAGACTAAGAAGCTGTTTGAGGAAAAACAGGAATCACTTCCATTCCTAGTTTGTAGAGCTATGGAAAAGTTCTTACACTGATGCGCGTCTGAAATATGCAGCATGATGTGTACTCCAACATGAAAAATACACAAAATAAGCATTCCAAAATATACTTCTGCAATTGCCAATAAGTAAATTCAAGCAGCAGAACTGATTCTGGACTGATTTATAGCAGTAGCATTACTTTTAAGCTACAGCAATGTCAGCACAACGATGGAAATGTAAAATTCAAGAGAAAACAAACCCATGCCAATCATCTCATGGATGCAGAGGGTCAGAGTCCCCACAGCTGCTCCAGTTCCCTATCTTTTCCTCCCACTGCTCTAAGCAGAGCTGTCTCAGCATAAATTGAGAATAAGTCCATGGAAAAGCAGGCCTTAATTCAATGTTTAAATGCAACTTAATGAACAATTTTTTTTTTTTCCTTTAGAAGTGTGAAAGCAAATCATTGACTTAAGACCTCACCTGCAACCTGATGGATGGAAATTGCAATCTGAACTAATGAAACCTGCAATCGCTCAGACAAAGGCTTTCACCTTGTCCAAAATGTTTGTGCTGTAGCTCCTTGGTGCCACCATCTATGAAACAGATATTTAGGAACACAAGATTCACTGCTTTTTTTGATGCAAAGTGCAGGGAGAAATACAGATTCCTAGCCTTAAATTTTACGACTTGTATCTATAATGATCACACTGCTCAAACGATGAAAAAAATAATTTTTTCTTATCTTCTCGAGCAGGACTGAATTCTCAAAACAATTTTACCCTGCTGTAATTGAATGGATGTCCAGTGTGTCTCTTGATTTACTCTGGCAAAAGAGCTTGCATTAGGTCTTCTAACATACTTTTTTAAAATCCTATTGCTGTTCCCCCAATTAAGTCTACAGTAGTGACCTCAGGACTACTACCAAAAAAAAAAAAAAAAGAAAGAAAAAAGAGAAAGAAAAAAAATCTAGCTAGTTTTTATTTCCTCTTTTACAGATTCTAAGAGGAAGTAGTCCTGCATCATGTCCTCTGAGTTGCAGCTCGATATTTTTCCTTCCTCTTAGCATTTTCTAGCTTATGTCCATGCAGTTATAATTGGTTGAAACTTGTCACGGCCCGGTCTTATTTCTGTTAGTTTCTAACCACACTTGTTCTTTCCTAACAGGATCAACGTCTCCTTCACTTGGTCTGTCTCTGGTGCTTATTCCCCAGCCATTGCCACCTTCCATAACATGAGAGAGGATTCCAGTCTCAGGTATTTCACAGCCTCTATAGGGGGTTGCGTTTCTCACTCCAGTTCTCTCCCACTTGTCACCGATAACCCTTATTTTCACTTCCACATGCAAAGTTAAAATCACTGCGTCAAAATTCCCTCTTTGTGCATCTATTTCAACTTCCTCCTTCCCATTTCTCTGCAACAGACCGGGCTGTTGATTTTTTTCTGGTTTTTTGTTCTCCTCTGTGTGCCGTAATGCGTTTATGTGGCCTGAGCTACGCTCAGCGCTGCGTTTTCCCCATTTCCTTGATCTTGGCAGAAAATAGTCCCTGCTCGAAACGTCGAAGCTAGTGAGTTTTCACCTTGCACAGCGTCGTGTTATGAGACACGCTGGCTCACAGGGTCAGCCACTGCCAACCCAAACACCCTCACCCAGCTCTTAAAAAGCTGCCATCCAACCCTAATGCATGCACATACATTAAAGACACAAGAAAGGGAAAGGGGAAAATCGGGGCATTACCCTCACCTCCCTGTGATGCAAAATGGTTTGCATAAGGAAATAAATGCTAGCATTTTAAGGGGTGAAAAACCTTTGTGAACCCAGGGTCAGTCGTCTCTTACGGGACAAATAGTTTAACTCACCATTTTCAAATTACATCGCAACCTCAGTGATAAGATACGTGAAGAAAATATGAGAAACAAGTATAAAAATTACACGGCAGAGAAAAGAATCTAGAGTTAAAAGTCACAGACAATAGAAACAGAAATACAAACATTTACACTAGAAAAAAGACTAAACAGATAAGTTGGGACTTGCTGACTGGAATTATCTAGTACTTTGTTGTACTCTTTAGCTCTTACAAATATGTATTTCCAGAGAACCGAGGAGAGTATTGGAGTTGCAGCACTGCCAGGTATCTAGATTACCTACTGCTGCTGCATCAATTGAACAAAATTGGCCTTTTAAATTAACATTTAGGTTCTTTCTTAACAGCATTTGGACAATTAATCTATATGGCACCTCATTAGAGTTATTATGTATTATTTTCTAACTTTCTCAGAATTATTCTTTATTTTGGAAAAAAAAATAATGCATGGAAATGATAATTTTTAGTTTGAAATAATATCCTGATCCTAAGGATCAAGTGAGTGAATTTTTCTAAAGAAACATGAAGAGAAAACCCTCTCCCTGTTTATTGATGTAATTGTTGTTGCAAGCACTTGATAAACTCGGCTCTTTTTTTTTTTGTCAGATGCAAATAAGTTATCAGCAGCATAGGAGTGATCTGAATTTTCTAGATCCTGTTCCAAGTGATCTTAAAAATTACGACTTGGAAAAACGCCTTTGCGAATGCTGAGTATTTGGTCCAAAAGCAATGGCGTTGTTTTATACGTGGCAAACTTATTTCAGGGCTCGATTTCTCAGCGGTCTGCGGCGGGGGGGCTTGGGGAGGGTCCGGGCAGCACCGAGCCTCCCGGCAAGCAGGTGTCTCCCAACACAATATTTCAGGAGCTCAGAAGGAAACCCTCCCCTGGTGGGGTTTGGTTTTTTTTTTCTGGTTTGTTTGGTTTGGGGTTGGGGGGGAGAAGCTCTTAGGCTTTTTTTTTTTTTTCGGGATTTTTTTTTTTGTGGCGTATTTCGAGGTTAAACTGGCTCAGTGTTACAACCGCTCGCTTTCGTCTGTTTGGAGAACCTGACCCTTTACTCTGTTGGCAGAAGTTGGGAGCGGGCTTGCTGGTTAAAACGGGGGGCTTTGCAGTATCTGGGGGGGGGGGGGGGGGGGGATGGTGGTGGTGATGTAGGAACCGAGGAACGAAAGCGACCTCTCGAAACCAGCTCCCGGCTTGTTTTTTTTCCCCCATTTTCCACATAACCGGGTCAGCCCCCTGCCGCCAGGAGCCCCCCTGCCCGGGAAGGAGAGGGGGAGCGGGGCCCCGGTGTCTGCCGGACCCCGCGGCTCCCGGTGTCCCGGGGTAGGCGGCCGGCGAGGAACGGGAAGGGCCGCCTCCTGTCTGTGTGCGGGTCCCCCTTTCCCGACCTGAGATGAGCGGGTCCGGGAGCGCACCCCGGACACGGGCACGCGTGGCCCGGCGGGGAGCCGCCGCCCGCACGGAAAGCCCCGGGAGAAACACCGGCCGCCTTTGGGGACTGCGCTTATCTCCGTTCCCGGCGGGGCGGAGCGGGTTTTCACGCCTGATCCACACCGTAACTCTGCCTTCCAGGAGGAGAGGTTCCCGAGTAATTAGCAGCAGCTGCCTAGTGCGTGGGTGACAGTACGATAATTAATCTAAATGTGAGAATTTAGGAAGGGACCCTGGCGCTTATTTCCTCCCTTTCCCCAGACTCACGTATGCGTAAAACAAGGAGACACTTCAAACATAATAAAACTTTTCCCTAAAGCTGCCTCCTCAGCAGGATTTCCCAAAGCTCCGAGAGCTGCACTGATTCCCCTCTCCCTCCTTTCTCCTCCCCACAAAAACTATGGGAAAGACTGGGGTTTGGTCGCCTGCAAACAAAAAAAAAACAAACCAAAAACCCCAACAAAAGTTGTACTGAGGCGATCGGTGTTTAACAGTGACCGCAAAAGAAAGCACGAACTTTTACAAATCCCGATCCTAAATCTAACCCCGGGGCTCCTAGGGAGGTGCGTGTCTCTGCGCCTCCCGCCTCGGAGAAAAGGATAACGAGAATAATTACCTTTTCCTTTCCCTGCTCGGCGGCTTATTTACACCAGTACCGAGGGAGAAAAAAAAAATAAATAAAAAAAGCGCATTCAAGAAGTTAGCGATGGAGCCAAGGCAAAAAAAGAAGCGTGACCAAGGGGAGAGAGGGAATGAATTTTACTTGAACCCGGGTAACGGGAAACCAGGCCGGGTAAAGGCAGGAAAGCGCGGGGTAGGCCCTGACATTAACTATTATAAAAAGCAGTTTAAAAAAGAAAAATAGGAAAGGTATTGGTTTTTTGCGCAGAGCCCCTGGCAGCCTAGCGGGGGGAAGCCCGGTACCCCCGGAGCGGGACCGGCCAAGTGCCGTCGGGCGCTCGCTGCGGGTGGGTCCGCGGTGGCGTGCGGGTATCCCCCCGCCGGTGGCAGCCCCTAGGGACCTGCCGCCGCCCTGGACGGCTTCTGGGGGAGCCCGGGACTCCTTTAGCTGCGGGACTCCAGTATCCGTCCGCGACGGGCTGCGCCGGCATCTGGTCCCCAGGGCAGCCAAACTCCTCGGATTTGGCCTTTTTATTCGGTTTGGTTTTTTCTTGTAATTGATTTTCCCCCCCTCTTCCTTGAGCGGAGCCCCCCCTCACCGCCAGGGTTATGACCGGGCCGGAGAGGGAGGCAGCGGATGGAGGCAGCCTGCCCCGCACACCGCATACCCGGAGCCCGGCCGAGAGCCCCGCAGCGCCTGCTCGCCCCACGCCTTCCCACGCTGTCGCGAGTGGCGGGGACCACGAAAGGAAGGATGGAAGGAATGATGGAAGGAGGCGCAAAGATGCCTCGCCCCCCCCCCCCCCCCCCCCCCCCCCCCCCCCCCCCGCGCCCCCCCCCCCCCCCCCCCCCCCCCCCCCCCCCCCCCCCCGCGCGGGGGGGATTCTCAAGAGCCGGCCGGACGTACCTTGAAGGCGATGGGCAGCGTCTTGTTGCAGCGCCAGTGGGTGGGCAGCACGGAGCAGAGGAAGTTGGGGCTGTCGGTGCGCACCAGCTCCCCGGGGTGATCGGCCAGGACCTCCACCATGCTGCGGTCGGCGCTGCGCAGCTTCCCCGGCAAGGCGCCGCTGTGGTCGGCGCCGGGCAGCGGCAGCGGCTCTGTCATCTTCCCCGGGCTCAGCGTGGTGGAGGGCGGCGTGAAGCGGCGGCTGGTGCTGGTATCTACGGGGATACGCATCACAACAAGCCTTTTGAGTGAAAGACCTCCACCGAGTTTTTACAAAACAGCCAAAGGAGCGTAACTCTTCAGCGATCGGCTCTCTGGGGACCAACATAAACGGATACGGGCTGAGGACCCGGGGGAAACTTGTTTCTACGCCAGTCCCCCAAGTTAATTTTTTGCTGAAGGCGGCTGAGATAGATAGCGAGCACGCCGAGACTTAACTCTTGGCGTCCTGGCGCTGTGGAACAGATCACTTTAATCCGATAAGCGAAAGGGTCGTCCGTGCGGGGCTTTCCCGCGACGCCCGTGCATCCAGGCTGCGGGCCGTGACACAAAAAGTTACCGAAGAAAGGAAAGCTCCTTCCAAACTCCCAAGCGCCGTGGAAAAAAAAAAAATAAAATAAAAAAAAAAATCACGCGAGTCAAACAGAAGACGCGGTCAGAAACACACGCACAGCCTGGGCTTCCCAGAGAGTCAGTCGCCCATCAGTTTCTTCCAGGTGATTTCTCTACAGTCCCGAGGGAAAACAAATACATCAGCGTCTTCCGTAGGAAAAAAAAAAAAAAGAAATCGCTCTTTAAGAGAGGGAAATTCGGGGTCAGTCTTCAGAGAAGGCGGTACGCGAGCTAGACTTTCTGATCAAAGGTCAGCTGGCTACAACTGTATATATATATATATATATATTCACGTACACACGCGCGCGCACACATATACTGTACTTCATAAAATATTTACAGTATAATCTGTAGAGAATTTAAACACAACAGGAATCCATTAATGTTCTCGGCACCGTTTTTGTTTCTTTCTTTCTTTGGTTTTTTTTTTTTTTTTTTAAAGCAGCCTTGAAAATCAGCTTCAGTAGTTTGGTTCGCGTTGCTCTAAAAGTACTTGTGTCATGACCTTTCAATCACTCTTGCGCAAAAAAAAAAAAATAAAAAAGAAAAGAAGCTCAGTGCATGTCATTCAAGCTTTAAATCTCTATCTTTGTACTTGTCTTTGGTATAACGTCTTTCATCAGTTTAAAGAAAGGTCGCGGCCGATCGCAAGCTCTGAGGCTAAAAGGTCCACAGCTGAAAACTTGGGTTTGGGGATGTTGGTTAAATTGTGGGTTCTCTCTGTGGTTTTGTGTGTGCAACAGCGCTCTCTCTCTCTCACTCACGTCCTCCTCAGCAGTCAAACCAACAGTCTGCAACAACTTCGGCAGTCATTGCCAATTCTTTTTTTTTTTTTTTTTTTTGGTATCTGAGGCAGTCTTCCTCTAATTCGGCCACAGGAACCGGCTGCTTAACAATATTTTAACCGCAGCAGGTGGAAGCCTGCTTTAGGAAACATGGCTTTTCTCTCTGGCCGCCTCCAGCCAGCGGGATGGATACTGCCAGCCTGCGCGGAGAGCCCCCACGCACATGCACACACTGAAAACCAAAAGCGACCAACCAGCAACAATTAAAAAAAAAAACCAAACCCCCAACGATTTGGAAAAAAAAAAATGTGAAGAAAAAAAAAAAAAAAGTAATAATAAGCCACTACTTTTGAAGGAGTGAAAGCTTTCCTTCCGCAAATGAGGAGGTGGCGGCCGCCGGGGGTGGAAGGAGCCGCTAACCCCCACGGAGAGAGACGGCGAGAGAACCCGGGGAAGCTCGAACCCCCGCAAAGTTGCCAGCCGGGGGTTCAGAAGTGCCAGCAGCCTCCGGCCCAGGCGACCGCTCGGAGAAAGCGCATTTCCACAGCCGAAAGCTCTCGCTCGGGTCTTCACGCCGGGGAACGCAGGCTTCCTGCCGACCGACCGACCGACCGACCGACCCACCGGGGGGCCGGGCCCTGCCGCTCCGCTCCTCCGTCCGCGCCCGGGCTGGGGGTCCCCGCCGCCGCCGCTGCCGGTATGAATGGAGGTGGCCGGGCGCGAGCGCCGCCCCGCCGCCCTCCCGCCGCCGCCGGTATGAATGGAGGTGGCCGGGCGCGAGAGTCGGCTGCGGCGGGCGGCGTGCGGAGGAATGTCATTCCCCCGGCTGCTTTGCATACGGGGAGGGCGCCGGCCAATCACCGCCCTTCCCGGCAGCAGCCAGGGCGCGGCCGCGGGCCAGGGGGCTCCTGGAATTGGCGCGCCCGCCGCCGCCGCCGCCGCTACTGTGGGGCGCGGGGGGTGAGCGCCGGGTCGGCGGGGACACCACCGCACCCACGCACCCACGGGAGGATGGCGGGCTGTTCCCCCTCGCCCAGCCCACCGCAAAGGACGCTCCTTCCCACTAACCAACCGCGAGGGGGGGGGGCTCCGCGCCTGTGGTTTGGCCGGGGTAGGGGGAGCGTGAGGGTAGCCAGCGCGGCGCGATCTCCCCCCATTCCCACGGCTGTGCCGACCCACGCCGCGGGTCCCGCTCGCCCTTCGTTTACGGGCCACGCGGCCTCCAGGGGCAGAGGGTGCCCGCAAGGTGGCCGCAGCGCCGCCGACGCCGCCCCGGCCTTCGCCCGCACCCCCCTCGGGCGAGCTTCCCCCGGCGGGGTTTGCTCCGGGGTGTTTTCTCCCCGCGGAGACCGCACACCCGGAACCGGCGGCCCCCGAGGCAGCCGCTGCCGGGACGCCGTCCCCCCGCCCGCCTCGCTGCTTCCCGTCGCCGTGGGCAAGGAAGCGGCCCCGAGGGGCGCCCATCGCCGCCCTGCAGGTCGGGGCAGCCGTGGGACCCCCAGCCGGAGGACATCCCCCCCGGTGCCCGGGGCCTGCCGGCAGCGCTGCCGGGGGTGAGGCCGGAACGGCGGGCGGGCAGCGCCGCACGGGCAGCAGCGGGCCACCGGCGCCTGCCCCGCCAGCCGGCCCTGGGCCCGCGGAGCCGGTAGGGAGGTTGCCGGGTGGAGGCGTGGCTGCCCTTTCGGGCCGGGGCTGGGGTTGGGGTTTTTTGGTTTGGGTGGTTTTCTTTCTTTCTCTTTTTTTCTTCTTTTTGTTTTGTTTTTGGTGCCGGTCGCGAATGTCGCGGGCTGGCCTCCGGCGTGACCCAGGCTGGGAACGGGGCGATCCCGATCCCGCTGCCGCCGTGGCGGCGGAGCCCCCGCCCGTCCCCGCCGCGCTCTTGGCAGGGACTCGGGGTTCCCTCCGTGAAATTGCACACTCCTCCTTCACCCGTGTCTCCTCTCCCCGCCGTCACGGCCGCCCCTCCCCACGGCCGCCCCTCCCCACGGCCACCCGCAGGACACCTCCTCCGCCGCCCCCGCCAGCTCAGCAGCCGCCGCGGCGGCGGCCGGCCGCTCCTCCCCCCCCCCGCAACCGGGCGGGCTTTGAAGGGGACCGACGGCAGCTGCGACGGGGTGGGTGGGTGGGTGGGAATGCGTGCGTGGGGCGGCGGTGGGGACAGCACCCAGGAGCCGCCTCCCACCGCGGGGACCCGGGCTCCGACAGGGCGTCGGGGAACGGGGGCCGGGGCTGTTGCCCGCCGGCGGAGACTTGCGCAAAGGCGGCGGCTGCCCCGGGGGCGGCCCTGGGTGCAGCTCCGCGGCGGGACCGGCAGAGGGGGCCCGCCGCCCGCCGTCGGCCCGGCGGAGGGAGGGGATGCCGGGGGGGGGTAGGCAGCGGGGCGATCCCCGTGGAGGGCGGCCCGCTGCCCGCTGCGGTCAGCACCGCCCTTCCCCGCCAGAGCCCACGGAGGGCTGCGGTCCCGCGGGGAATGTGGCTCCAAGGGGACGAGCCGCTTTGCCCGACGGCTGCCCGGGACCCCCTGGCACCCACTCGCCGCCGCCGGCTTTCCCGCACCCCGTGGTGTGCGGAAGGAGGGCGAGGAGGATGGGGCAGAGGGGACACTGGGTTTTGGCGACACCCGCTTTGGAAACGCTCCGGAGTTGGGGAAAAAAATAATAGTATTGATGCGTGTTTGGCCCCCGCGCCCGGCGGGGAGGGGAGCGGAGAGCGAGCTCCCGCCATTTGCGCTCCCTGGTTTACACGCAATGAAGCTGAAAGCAGGCTGCGGGGAGAGAAATCGGTTTTCGGCGGGGAGCGGGATGCGCGGGAGCGCTGCGCGGAGAGCTCAACGGAGTTCAGGAAGCGGCGCAACCGCCAAATTCACGGTACCGGCGCCAGGTGTAGGTTTTCCCGCACCAGTGCGGGTCAGGAGCGCCTTCACCTCTGAGGGGAGGGGGTGCGAGGCTCCGGCTGCCCCCCCTCTGCCCCACCGTCCCTTTGCGAGGGGACCGGTGAGGCGGTACCGGGCCCGGGGCTGCCCATCCGCGCCCGGGGCTGCCCGGCGGCACCTCCCCGACGGAGGGTTACAGCTTCTTCGCACGACGCGCTCCCCCTTCTCCTTCCTCTCTTTCCCCAAGGGCGCGGGGCCGGTTTTCAGTGCCACCCCCCGACCCACTCCCCCCCCGCCTCCTCACAAAGCGCCGCTGTGGGCGCGCAAACCGGGGCGGGGGGCTCCGCGGGGGCAGAGCGCGGCTCATCCCGCCCTCCCGCCGCGCTCGCAACAGGTCCCTGCTTTAAGCAGGCGAATTCGGTGGGGAAAGCTCTAGTATTTCACCCCGAGAGTCAATAGTTTGTGTGTGGTACTCTTTTTTTCCCCTCTCTCTCTTTTTTTTTTTTTTTAATTTCATCTCTTACACAGTTACTTCCCTTTTTTTTTTGTATGAAATTATCCAGAATTTAAATTATTAGGGAGAAATTCCCTTCTGTTTTAAGGAAAAAAAAGATATATACAAGCAAATGGCTGTTATAAACTACAGCTTAAAAGCCATCTGGGGTATATTAGTGGCTGATAACTTTTTACGGGCATTGTTGAGATAAGAAAACTTATTTTACGGATGTACATGCATCTACATACATTGCTTAAAATGTGAAAATACTCGTGCAGTGTTTGGGCTTTCCCCCCCTCTTTTATCCCCTCTCCTGTTTTAGCCAAGAGGTAGGGAGAATTTTGTATTTAAATTAATGAATACGTTGAGCTGAATTTCACTCGCTGCTTCGCATCCTGTCTTAATTTGAACTCGTTATTATAAATATAAAATAAACCCGATCTATTACACACGTGAATAATCAGGAAGGTACAAAATGCCACCATTTAACAGAAGGCGCAGAAAATACTACATGCTTGTAGCTTTCTGTAACTTCGCAGCACTATCAATGCCGAAATAAAGGACGTTAATGTAGACTAAGAATGACTATTATTTTTTTTTAACTGCATAGAAGGCAAGCTTTTGCAAGGTAATTTAAGGAGTTAAGTAAGAGAAGGTAGATAGGGAAAATACGGCGGTGGGGATATTTTGATACAGATCGAGCTATATATTTTACATGCCCATTAACATGTGGATTGTTGTTTTGGGTTTGGGTTGGTTTTGGGGTTTTTTTACTTTGTTTAGCTAATTCATTTCATCGTCTTCCTTATAATTCTATTTTTGCACGCCAAAGAGAGGAACTCTCGTAGAAATTTACTGTCCCGTTACTCTATCTTTGCAGGTACTCTGGAAGAATAGGAATTAATGAGTTAAGCAGCGTGCGGGAGTATCAGTGATAAGGCAAAGTAAGGAAACGATGCAGGGTATTTAAAGCCGATGTTTCTTCTCACATGGTAAAGCTTTTTAGCATCCCTGACACTAAGACTCCCTCTCGGACCGTCAGTCTTTTGTGCAGGAATCCTTTTGAAGCGGGAATCGCAACTAATGTAGTAACTTTAACAATTCATATTCAGCGCTGCTTACATTTGTATTTTGACATCAATTTATTACCGCTGTAAACAAACCACAAGTGAATCTCTATCTACCATGCCTTGCCTCTGTCGTACAGGATTACTTGACCACAAAGCACCGAGCTTTTTACATAATATAGTTAAGCAAAAGCTTAGAAATACGAGAGAGGGAGCAACAATTTAGATATGAATTTTAAACAGCCTAAATTGCAATGAATTAGAGCCTGAACACAATGCAAGTTCCCACTGCACAGGTAAATATGTTCCCTGGCCAAGCAGGCAACAATGGGCACTTGTTTGCAAGGGTTTGGATTTGTGCAGGACAGGAGAAAACTTGCATAAGGTAGGCAACAAAACATTTGGTTAAAGGAGAAAAAAATTGCAGACCTTAACAGAGCTGGCATAGGTACCACATGAGCACAAACTGAATGAACTGGCTACAGACCCTGATCTTGCCAGCCCTTAAAAACGCTTAATTGTTTGGAGCATCTGGGCTTAACATGTGTGTGTGGGGTGTCATGGGAGTCAGTGGGTCAGTTCCAACCTCTTGCACCTGAATTCATGTAATATATGTATTAAGGCCGTTTTAAAGTTGTTCATAGTGGTGTAAGTGTGCCTTGCTTCTACTAGGGATGAATCGGTTGGTTAATGCCTTAGAATGAAATTTGCAGGATCAGGCTTCTGAATTGCCCCTGCAAGCATTTATTGCATAGCAGGTACCATTAAGGGTAATTCCACTGAAAAAAAAAAAAAAAGCTATAGTGATACATTAAATTATTTCTTTGGCTACTGGAGTAATGAAACATTGCACAGAGAAAAGCAGCAG